>VCJN01003192.1:0-172949 GCA_006384855.1 Tetraselmis striata | reverse complement strand
CGCCGTGCCTGATATATCAGGCGACGCGAGGTGGCCGACAGGGCGCGGGCGCAGCCCGTCATCACGGGCGCGCGCTACGCGCACATGCTAGTGTGCTATGATGATTAGGGTTAGTGAGGGTATAGGATATATCCTCACAGCTCCAGAGTTGGTGGTGGTGAAAAGAGAATTAATTACAAGATGGTCTGCGCTGCGAGATATATTCAGCAGTCGGCGGGATGCCACGCCGACGCTATTAAGCGTGTCTGATAATCTAGTCAGCAGTACTAATGAGAGTACGTAGGAGGGCATTTACTGAGGTGGAGATCTAGGGTTGTTACCCTAAGATGATCTCCTCACATTCCTCCCCGCCATAAAAGTGTCAACTGGCGGTGATATATGTGGAAAAGTATATGGCAGCGCAGTTTGTCAGCAAATGTAGCAGCAACATATGTCATTGTCAGGTGACAGTCACACGCTGAAAAATCAGCATGGCAGATTTTCAGAGTTGAAACTCGGAAGTGACTGTTTGTCAGCGACAGGGAACTTTGGTGTGTCACAGGCAGAATATAATATCAATGACACAAAAGGGGTTTTGGAGGTTTTATTATGTGTTTTGGAGGTTATGTATGTGTTGATGACACTGTTTGTTACGCCGTTGATGGCGCGACCGTGGAAGACTCAAAGACCACAGCGTGTTGTTGGCCCGATGCAAAGCACAGAGGACATGTTGGTAAAGGGCAATGATCATTGTGCACTGTTAAGAGGCACTCTCAAAGCACTCTCGTGTGAATCAGTCCCCCTCCGAACGCAGGGCACCACGGCGGTATGTTGTCATGGGGTTCAGCATGACGGGTGCTTGTCAGAATCAAATGGATCTTGCGTCCGGGTTGGAACCGATTATTGAGACAAGTTAGCACCAAAACCCACAACTAGAGCGTCCCCCAGAGGATACGAATGATTGAGCACATCCACACCATTGATTCGTAAAGCTGCTACCACATTGGAACCCAATATGGCAGGAGTATACCACAAAGGATTTCATATGGTGACACATCGCAAGAGCATATGCTTGATTGCGGCATGCAACAGCACACAAGTTGCATTGCGCGAGTGTTGTTGGTTGGCTTAGGGCTTATTGTGATCAACCGCGGTCTCTCATTGTTGTTATTAATGTTTTGTTTCATATGTTTTCACTCTTCATGTAGTTTATTTTTGCTTTTGTTTGTTCTGTTGGTTTGTGTGTTTTTATTGTTTGCGTGTTTTGCATGTTGTATTGTTGTATCACGTGTTATTTGTTTTGTTTGTGTAGTGTTTGTTTTGTTTATCAAGAGTTGAGTGTTTTGTTTGTTTTAGGAAGTGTTGTGATGGGTACAAGCAGTAGTAACATCAAATGATGGAGGGGAAAGGGGAGGAGGGGGGCTCACCCACCTCCAACTTGCACCTGGGCAGCATGAGTTCGTGTTTTCAAACAGTGGGGGTATCTTTGAGGTGGTGATTGTTTGTTTTGTGGGCAGGTGTGATTGTTCTAAACTTATTCAGTGAGTGGTTGTTGTTTTGTTGTTGGTCTTTGCGGTTGATTGGGTTCCTTTTCGTGTCACGTGTTTGCTCAGCGCAGTTTGCGTATTTTTAAGAGCACCCCCAAGGATTGTTGTGTCACTGTCATCATTGTACATACCACCACTCTTTCGAGCCGCAACAGTTGTTTTGTTGTATTGGGTCTTTTGGTTGTTGGTGTTGTGTTTGGTAGTTGGCCGGTTGGCTGGTCAGGTTTGTGTATGTTTCTCTGGTCTTCTGTGTCATTATCCCTGTTTTTTTGGAGGCCAAAACACTTGTGTTATGTGTGGCCTACGCCCTTACAGTAAGATGAGACTGGTGTTGCTGACATCAGTTTTGGTGCACTACTGCTTATGTACAATGTAGCTAGGGTATACCTTAGTACTTTAGTACATATTCTCACTGATTGTCCTCACTAGCACTGCGCGCGCGCACCGGGCACCGCAACGCCTGCATAGATGCGTGCGGCGCCCAGGCGGGCCTGGTCACTTCCCTGTAACCAGCCACTCTCCGTGCTCACACTCCCGCCCACAGTGCCCGGCTCGCGCCGGGACCCGCGCAAGGCGGGTTGGGTAGGGACGCTGCGCACAACAGGTGCGCTATCAGGTGACACCCAATCAAGCTTTGGTTTCTGGGCTTTGTGGTATATTGTTCTCTATTTGCAGTGCCAGTCTTATCAAACTGGATATTAAATCGTCCCCTCGTGTTAGTTCTGGGTCGATTTGTATTTGCAGCAGTGCATGGGCGTGAGAGCCTCAGCATTAGTCTCTTGCTGCATCTGAAACTTTTATATGTGCTGCATTGCTTTACTGAGTAAGGGCATAGAAAAATGTAGCCGAGCTGTTGATAGCAAGCTGCCCCAGCTGCCCCAACTTGTCAGCAGTGATGTAATACCTGTCAACAACCGGTCTTCATGTCGTAAAAATTTCTGGGGTCGACTAGCTCATTGTGATGAGTTTAGGTCGTAAACAAAAAGGTTATGTGTCAAAATTCTTTGTCAAAGCACGGTGTGATGTGCGTGTTTAAATGGCACAGTGTGATGTGCAAGTTTTAAAAGCAATGTGTTATGTGCAAGTGTGAGTCGGCAAACGTTGTTGAAAACAAGAGGCTTGAGAGCCTTGTTTACAAAAGCACCGTGTTAGCGAGTCGTTATCAGCGACTACTGCTGCTCGTAATCAGAAAGTCGACTGTGAAACGGTCCACGTAGCGACGCGCAGTATTGTGAGTACTGGTATTACACTGCTACGGGAAAGCTGTTAACTGGTTTGGTGGTGGCTTCTTGGTCCAACACCTTGTCGACCTGCGGGCCGAGTTTTTCTCAAGAGTGACGAGGCGACACGTGTGAGTGACGACTGCACTGTGAAAAGCTCAACAAACGAGTGTATCAACCCGCGAGCGTGGTGGTGAGGTTTACGAGTACGAGTGGGCAAGTCTCAAACAAGCCTAAACGAGTGAGTTTCGGTGGTATGGTATGGGTGTGTGACGAGTTGGCGTTTTGAGAAAGAAGATCGCGCAGCAGATCGGGCAGCACTTCCGCCCGTCGGCAGCGGTAATTGACGAGTTCGGTCGACGACCCAGCAAAAATCAAGTGATACGTGCGAAAGATGTCGTTCACGTCACGAGCAAGTGTAGTGTGGTCGTCGGTGAGATTGCTGGATAGCGAAAGAGTTCCGTGATCGATGTATAGGTAGAAGCACCAAATGTGGCGAGATGGTCGGCTCCAGAGTTGGTGGTGGTGAAAAGAGAATTAATTACAAGGTGGTCTGCGCTGCGGTATATATTCAGCAGGCGGCGGGATGCCACGCCGGCGCCATCAAGCGTGTATGGTAATATTGTCACCAGTGCTAATGAGATTACGTAGTAGGGCATCATTTGGTGAGGTCGAGATATGGGGCTGTTACCCTAAGACGCTCTCCTCACACCATGACACCAACTAACGGGCATAAATAAGCTTTCGAATTTTTTATCGCGCGCGCTCTACCCGGGTAGTCGCTACTCCGAAGGATATTCGTGCTGATGGATGGCGCGATGTGACGAGTGTATTTCTATTATATCGCTATCGCTTTAGCGTAAATGTACCGCTCTAATGATCTAAACTAGATGTTGCGGGCTCTCCTTTCCTAACCGCATTTCATCTGGCTACATGTGTTGCTATGTGGTACGGGTTACTAGTTCGCCTGTAGCTGCGCCGTTCGTGCGTAGACATAAAAGCATTCGCAACAGATGAGCCTACCATCATCTCCCAGTTCCCCTGTGCTACACAGCGATTAATTGTCCCGTAACATGTTGCGGGCAAAGTCACTGGTTGTTTCAAGACCATACCCGGCTCACCATCCGTGTGTGTTATTCTCATTTGTACATCCGAGCGTCGCCATGCCCGATAGAGAAGACCCCGTCGAAAAGCCGCCGCTCGAATCGCGTCAAGCATGCATGCATGTCTAGTCTACATTGCTGCTCGAGCTGACATCGTCGCTGGCTCAATTGACGGCTCGTGGACCGGGCACATGGCTATGGGTCCGGCCGACGCGTCGCGGGACAGTCGGCACCCAGCGGGGGAGCCGCTGTGAGCCCCAAGCAACATGCTAGAGCCAGCTAGCTTAGAGCTGCCGTGTAGGTTCACAATCCACGAGTGACGAGGATGTCGAGTTCCTCGCGGTGCCACAAGCTACTTCAAAGAGCGGAGCATGGATACGAGTTGTTTCAAGGACGTTCGACCGGCCGGCCGGGTGCGTGGGCTCTTCCCGTTGCGTACCGACCTAACAAACGATTCGCTTTAGCAGGACGACCGGCGTTTGTCGGCTTAGGAGGAGTGCATTTGGAGGACGTGTTTCGGGGCTCGCACGGCCGCCCTCTTCGTGGCTCTCGGCGAGCTGCTACCCTACATTCATGGTGCTAATCATCCGGACTTAAACCCTTACTTAGCGCGCGCTCGCAACCACGCCCGCCCGCGCCACGCCCGCCCCGGCCCATCGACAAGGCCTCTCGTTCCCCCCATCTGGCCGTCCAACGGAGGCTCAACGAGATCAAGGGTGTGCACGGTGACTATGGGGTGTTGGACGTGCTGCGGGCTCGGCAGTTTCAGCCCGCGGTGGAACATTTGAGCTCTACAATTTTCGGTGACCTAATGTGCGACTACGAGCGCCGAATCTTCGAAGCGACAGTTGTCAGCAACACCAAGGGCCAAGGTAAGGCCACCGCCACTGCTCGTGTGGCGGCGACGCTCGCAAGTCGCAGGCGTGGACGTGGGCGTGGCGGCGGTCATGGGCGTGGCCGCGAAGGTAGTGAGCATGAGTGACGGTGTGGGGCGCCTTCCGTCGGAGTTGCTGGCGCTTTGCGAGGTCACCCTTTGGTGACAGCCGCACGGCGTATTATGGCAGCTCAACAACAAGATGAGCGCCCCGTGTCCGGACCGGACCCCCCCCCCCCCCCCTACCCTACATACTTCATTTATACCTTCCTCAGTACGGTTCGTCATACGGCCACGCCCGAGTGCGGCTCAGCCATTTGCATACATGCACCTTCTGACGGATCAATATCCCGTTTCCCGTACCATTATCCATTTGATAACTGCGTCCGTCGGTTATTACTCTGCATGTTACAACTTGTTCGCAACGACCGCATTCGCGCTTGTAATTTACGCGCGAGACATGCGTTACGAGCCCGACGGGCGCACGGGGCGACCCTCCTACTTGAACATTGCCATGCAAACCCGTACTGGTACTCAAGCTAACCGGTCCAGCAATTACCGTCCATATGCCGGCAACTTAACGGCTGCGGTCAAATATTTTGCCGAGATGGCTAAACCCCATGATACCACGTCAATCAAACCTCGCACATGCGTAATTGATGAGCCCGAAGCCCACCGCCGCCCCATGGGCGGCTTCGCTACGGACCCGTCTACATGAATCGTTCGGCTTGCACGACGAGCTGTTGATGCAACGCGCACTCGACCTTCTCTCCAGCTTCCTCACCGCCCAGACTCTGCGGAGATAGCTCGGCAAGCTGGATCAGTTCGCTGAGTTCTGCCACGACTCGGAGAACAACACCCCGCTGGACGCGACAACGGCTACCGTCGTTCGGTACGTCGCTTGGATCGGTGAGCGGGGCCACATGGGGTTCAGTCGTTGCAGCCCTGCCTGTCGGCCATCAACACGATCTTCGAAATGCACAACATCGACTCCATCGCTAATAAAGACAGTCTGCAACTCACGGCCGCGCGTCGTGGCATGCAACTCAGGCAACGCCGCCTGGAGGTTGTCGCTATGCAAGTCCCGTTGCCCGCCGAGGTCACTTACTCATGTATCGAGCGTGCCGGGGTCAAATGTTTTTGCTCCTCGCCCCCCCCCCCCCCCCCCCACCCCCCCCACGAGTACCAATACGACTTCCGGTCCGCTCCCATGGCCGCGGTCGTCAACTTATTGTTTCGCCCGGGGCATACAGGTGTATCCTGCCGAGTGCTGGACGTGCACGTTGACTTGTATAGCATCATCTGGCAGATGCAACTAACGCGAGAAGGGCCGCGCCGGCAGGCGCGGCCCCGATGACGTACGCGTATTGCCCCCCCCCCCCCCCCCCCCCCCCCCCAAACCCCTAGTGTCTGAGCACCCTTGTGCCGCCCGTCTCCTGCACCGCTTGATCGACAACGCCCAGTCTGCCGCCCCGGTCCCTGCTGCCTAGGCCGAGACTGACTACTGGGCGGCCACCCCTAGCGAGCACTCTAAAACCATGGACTGCTGATACAATGCCGGATAGGCTCTCTACGGCCGTTCGTCTCGTCGGTGCTCCCCCTTGCCGGCACTTCATGCACACGTCACAGCCATCGCATATGTGCAACCTTTGTTGCTAACTCCATTAGAGCCCATGTTGACACCAGTGTTGGTGTCACTGCTGTACACCAGACAATGTAGCTAGAGTATGCGTATTAGTACTTTAGCTCGTATCTGAGTGGTACGAGCACCGCGCTACGCACGCGCTGCGGGCACCACATCGGGCCAGCCATATAGGCGTTTGGCGCTCCGGGCCTGCTCACTTCTTTGTAACCAGACACTCTCCCGGCTATGGGCTTCCGCCTCTCAACCCCGATGTGCGACATGGACAAGCACGTCGGTTGCGGGGAGGTTGCGCATGACAGGTTATGGGCCCTCTACAGCCTATGTCGGACACTAGTGAGAATGGTCCGACGCTAGACCTCGCAGGAAGTCCGTCTGGGCGGGAAGCCCGGACGTAAAACCGAGACCACCGTAGCCAGAAAGGGGCCTCGACACTCGACAGGTTGTTTGCGCACCTACGTACATCTAAAGCGCACACCCGGACGCTGGCTACCATGACGCCAGCGACCGCCCTGTACGGGCTCCCACGCCAGGTACCACGACGCCAGCGACTGCCGCGTACCGCAGTTCCCGCCCGAAGATATTCTCGGCTCGGCCGACTGGAAAATTCGGGCAACGCTCGTCGACTAGTATGAAGTCGTATGTGAAGCTCGGCACACCAGCGCCAAAGAGAAGTGGCCACCCGCGACTTTTATCCGCTCGACAGCCGGCGCAGTCAGACTCCCTAGAGGACATGCCGATCCACGCCGAGGTCAGGGCATGGCGGGCTGCCTCTAGGCTAGCGACTAGCGCTAGCAGCCGAAACTCTTGCTTGACGCATCCCGTTGCGACATTGGGAGGGGATGTTGACACCAGTATTGCTGTCACTGCTGTACACCAGACAATGTAGCTAGGGTATGCGTATTAGTACTTTAGCTCATATCTGAGTGGTACGAGCACCGCGCTACGCACGCGCCGCGGGCACCGCATCGCGCCAGCCATATAGGCGTTTGGCGCTCCGGGCCTGCTCACTTCTTTGTAACCAGACACTCTCCCGGCTATGGGCTTCCGCCTCCCAACCCCGACGTGCGACATGGACCAGCACATCGGTTGCGGGGAGGTTGTGCATGACAGCCCCGTTGTCACACATGTGCAACCAAGACGGGTGGGCGACCACTCCGACGTAGTCGTTCTGGACTGTAACGACCCCAACGTCCTCCCTTCGACACCTGGCGTGTGATTCTTCTTCGGCCACATCGCGCCCCTACGCCACTTCCAAGTCCAGCACGACTCCGCAGCGGTGGCCTTCCCGGTGCCCGCTACGTCACATGGCGCTAACTCTGCTTCGTCAATTTACCGCTCTCTTCGTTCGCTCTTCCTAGCAAACCCAAACTCAATTTGAAATGATCTAAACTAGTTTATGGGGCTTTTCCTTCCCTCATTATCGCTTTTCCGGCTACGTGTGCCGCTAAGTGGTACGGAATACTAATTCACTTGTCGTTGCATACGCCCGTTCGTGTGCAGGACAAGTAGACATGAAAGCAACCGCAACAGGTGAGCCCGCCATCTTTCAGTTTCGCTGTGGTACACATAGCGCCCTTCTGACTCCGTTTTCCCTCCACGCTTTCACTTAACGTTCCTGCCCACATCCGGCTTTTGACAGTGTTATCAGCATGCGCGGATTTTTTGGCAAAACTGACTCAACTTATTGAAATCAATGTCAATAGGCCATGTGAGGATATTCTCAGGTTTCAAGTTGAGCTATTATTTGCCAAAAGGCTGTGCATGCTGTTTTCCATCATCAAGCGCCAGTGGTCGTCGGCCGTTGGGGCCATGCCGGCCGGCGTGGCCCTTCTCGCGGCATACCTGCAAGGTGATGTTGTACGAATCGACGTGCACGTCCCGCACTCGGCAGGATACACCAGTATGCCCCGGGCGAAAACATCAAGTTGACGACCGCGGCCATGGGGACGGCCCTGAAGTCGTATTGGTACTCAAGGGAGCGGGGAGAGCAAAAAAAATTGACTCGACACGCTCGACAAATGAGTAAGCGACATCGGCGGGCAATGGGACCCTCATAGCGACAGCCTCAAGGCGGCGTTGCCTGAGTTCCATGCCACGACGCGCGGCGGTGAAGTGCAGAGTGTCTTTAGCGATGGGGTCGATGTTGTAATGCATTTCGAAGAACGTGTTGATGATCGACACTCGGGTAGGGCTGCAGCGACTTGGCCCAATGTGGCCCCGCGAGCTCACCGATCCAAGCGACGCACCGAACGACGGTATCCGTGGGTGATGTTCTACGAGTCGTGGCAGAACTCGGCGAACTGAGCCGGCTTGCCGGAGTAGCTCCGCAGAGTCTGGGCGGTGAGGAGGTCGAGTGCGCGCTAGAAAGAAGGTCGAGTGCGCGCTGCACCAACAGCTCGTGCGAGCCGAACGCTTCATGTAGACGGGTCCGGAGCGAACCCGCCCAAGGGGCGACGGAGACCTTCCGGCTCGTCAGTCACGTATTTGCGACGTCTGACCGACGTGGTAACATGGGGTCGGGCCATGTCGGCAAACGATTTGGCCGCAGCCGTTGAGTTTGCAGATTGTTGGACGGTAATTGCTGGACCGGTTACCTTGAGTACTAGTACGGGTTTGCGGGGCAATGTTCTGGTAGGAGGGTCGCCCCGGGCGCCCGTCAGGCTCGTAGCGCCTGTCTCGTGCGTCACGTACAAGCGCGAATGCGGGTCGTTGCGAACAAGTTGTAACATGCAGAGTAATAACCGATGGACGCATGTATGAAATGGTACGGCAGACTGTCAACATGTGCAATGTGTGCGGATGGCTGAGCCGCACTCGGCTGCGGCCATAAGAAGTACTATTGTACTGAGGAACATCCTATTAATGAAGTATGTATATAGGGTAGGGGGGTCAGGCCCGCTCAATCATCCCGTACGGTTGAGCTGTCAAGTTACATTGTCCGGCGGTACTCACGGAAAGGTGGACTCGAAAAGCGCCAGCAGCTTTGACGTCACTCATATTCCACTTCATTCGCGGCCACGCCCACGACCGCCGCCACGCCCGCGTCCAGTCCCGTGACTTGCGAGCGTCGCCGCCACACGAGTACTGGCGGTGGCCTTGACGCTGCCGCCTCGAAAACCCTGCGCTCGTAGTCGCGCATTTGGTCACCGAAAACTGCAGAGCCCAAATTCTCCGCCACGGGCTGAAAATGCCGAGCCCGCCGCTCGTCGTCCACCCCATAATCACGGTGCACAACACCCCTGATCTCGTTGGGCCTCCGCCGGAAGGCTTGACGGGGAAACGAAACGCCTTGTCGATGGCCTCGGCGTGGTTGCGAGCGCGCGCATGGTAAGGGGCGAAGCTTCGATTGATGAGTAGCTGGAATAATGTAGGGTAGCAGCTCGTCGAGAGCCACGACGAGGGCGGCAGTGTGAGCCCCGAAACACGTCATCCAATTGTACTCTCGAGCCGGCAGACGCCGGTCATCCTGCTTGAGGTAGTCATTCATTATGTCAGTGCGCAATGCTGGGAAGAGCCCATGCACCCGGCTGACCGGCCGAACGTCCTCGTAACCATGCTATGCTCTTTGCAGTAGCTGTGGCACCGCGAGGTTATTGTCCTCGTCATTCGCGGATTTTGAACTGACACGGCCGCTCTAGGTTGGTTTTAGCAGTTTGGGGCGCACTACGGCTCCCCCGTTGCATACCGTTTGTCCCGCGACGCGCTGCCCGGACCCATAGCCATACATGTGCCCCGTCCACGAGCCGACAATTGAGCCAGCGTCGTGTGAGCTCGAGCAGCAATAATATATAGACTCGATAGCGACTATGCATGTTTGGTTGAAGCGATTCGAGCGTCGGTTCGGCATCGGGGTCTTCATCTCCATTTGGCATGGTGACGCACGGACGTACCTACGGATGAGAATAACACACACGGATAATGAGCATTGCTCTTGAAACAACCAGTAACCTTGCCCGCAACATGTTACGGGACATGCAATTAATCGCTGTGTGTAACACAGCGAAACCGGAAGATGGCACACGCAGCTGTTGCGACTACTGCTTTATGTGTACTCGTGCTGCACACGAACGCGGGTGCAACGACGGGTGAACTAGTATCCCGTACCACTCAACAACACATGTAGCCGGATGAAAAGCGGTCGTTAGGAAAGGAGAGATGCTATGGCCCGGGTTATTATGGGCCGCAAGCGTCCTCGCCGCGGCTGATAGCCTACCCCGGGGCGGTGGTCCCTTTGGTTCCTGGCAGCTAAGCGACTTCGTGGTTCCCTTGGCTCCTCCTTGGTTCTTGGCTCCCTGGCCTCCTGCTCGACCTTGCTTGGTTTCAGGCTTATGTCTCTCTTTTGCTGGAAACCTTTCATAGTTGCCGTTAGCTCTGTTTGTAGTGCGCATTATGAAAGCCCTGATGTAATGATTAAAATGGGAGAGGAGAGCCCCCCTAAGCTATTTTATATCATATCTCACTAAGCGGCGCTTCGCGCTGGGGATTTGTGGAGGTGCCCCTAGCTACCTCTTGGGTTGAGCCTGGTGCGGGATGCGGGCCGCTTTTAGCCGGCTTGTAGTGTTATTGATCTTGTAATACTGTTGTTCCGGGTAATACTGCTTTTAGCGTTCGATTTGTCAGTAATTTATTTTTTAAGAGAAGTATTAATTTGTAAAACAGATTAATAACCCGCTTTAATCTGCAAGCCGCGTAAAAGCGGGCCGCTGACTACTGGTGTGCATTACAAAAAGGTCAGTACCCAACCCACCGCTAAAAGTTGTATTACCCCCCCCCCCCCCCCCCCCCCCCCCCGCCCCCCCCCCCCCCCCCCAAAAAAAAGCAGCACAACAAGATCAGCAATACAGTACAAGCCGCCTACAGGCGGCCCGCATCGTCCCGCACGAGGCCGCGCAGGTCGGGCCGGTCGTCAGGTCTACGGGGCGGGCACGGCGCGAATCGCCATGCCCGCCGCCTGTACCGGCACCGGACGCCGGACGCCGTCGTTCGACCGTCGCCCGTCCGTCGACGGACGCCGGGCCCCGGGTCGGCGGACTGCCCCCGCACCGCGGCGACCCCTTTTTACAGCATCATTTTACGGCACATACTTGGACTACCGTATAGTCGCTGGCAACCTTTCATAGTTGCTGTTAGTTCTGTTTGTAGTGCGCTTTTGTGAAAGCCCTGATGTAATTAAGAAGAAACCGTTTATATAGTCGCTGTCTAAAAGAGGGCAAGCTTGCTGATTCAGTCGTTGTTAAGTACTTAACTGAGTTTAGTCAGACGACGGACCGAGTTGTGCGGTCGAACGACTACCACCTGGAAAATATAGCACAGTAGCCAGTCATCGGCTCTGTCTAGAATCTTCCAGGATGGGACAGTGAGCAGCGGACTCGCGACCGCACCAGCTCCCGACCTGTTTCCCTGCCTGCCTGCAGCTACTACTTAGCCAACTGTCTAGACCATAGCGCTCATCCCTTTTGCTGTTGCGCTTCACGCACCAGCAATCGCGCGGCACCTGTGCCGCGAGGGGAAGCGATCCTTGTCGATATTATCCGCCTGCGCTAGCACGACGCCCTGCGCACGGCATTGTCAGGGCTCAGTATGCCTGACAACTCCGGTGACGCCCCTAGTGGCCTAGCCGAAGACCGCATCGCCGCGCTGGAGGCCGGTTTCGCGGGGCTTACGGAGCTTCTGGAAGCCCTATGAAGTGACCTTCAGCGGCCTAGTGGTTCTACTCCTACCGAGCCCCGCGCGCCCGCTAGTAGCGCTGCCGCGGCGAGCTCCCAGCACGACGCACCGGCTCGCGCAGAGCAGGTTTCCGTGCCCCAGCCCCAGCGCGGTGGCCCTAGTGCCGCTGCCCCTTCCTTAGTCTGGGAGGAGTGGGCTCATTTAATTGGCCCCGGCTTTTCCGTCCAGCCCAGTCCCGGCCTCTCTCCGATTCCCCAACTGTACGACATCTCATTTGACGAGACGCACCGCCAGCTCATCGCGCGTCGGCACTGGGCCACTTTGGATCAGTACCGCTCTCTGTACTGCTTTGGCTTCTACGATGCGGTGGCCCACGCGGCTCTCTGCGAGGCGCTCGCGTCGATTAAGAGAGCGGCAAGCGCGGCGCAGCCCCCTGGTGAGGAGGACCTTCGCCTCCTTGAAGCGGGCGTGGCGGCCTACGACGCCTCAAATAAACACCGGCGCGACTTCCTGGCGTTTATCCGCCTCAACGCGTCGAACGATGCGGATGCGCGGACCAAGACAGTCGCACAGGTGGTTCGCCGCAGCCTCCTCAAGCCCGGTTTCGCGGACTATGGTTCGGAAGCAGTGGCGCAGCTCAGCGACGAGCTTTTGCGCCGCGAGGCCGAGTACAGCGTCACGGCGGCGGCGAAGGCAGCCGTACAACAGCGCTTCGGCGTGGGACCAGACCCCAACGAGGAGGAGGACAACGACGACGAGCCACCATCCAGAGCGCGACGGCGCCGGCCCTCCGGACGCCGCCCACGCCCAGACTTCCGCCCCACAGCCGACGACGCCGACAAGGGCAAGGGCAAGGGCAAGGCCTGACGGTGCGGCCCGCCGTTCCGCTTCGTTACCACGCCCCTCCACGTTTCTGCGCCATCGCGTGCGGCAGAACTGGCGGGAGTGGCGGCGAATCGGGGCGAGCGGGCGCGTGCTCCGGTGGGTTCGCGAGGGAGTGCCGCTACCTTTCTCTGGCGCGGCGCCCACGCCTTTCCACCGGGGCGTCTCTCTACAGGACGCTACGCCTCAGCAGCTCGAGTGGTGGGAGCGGGAGAGCCAGCGACTAGTAACAGTCGGCGCGCTAGAACCTGGCGTGCGCGAGCACTACGTGTCGCGAGTCTTCCTAGTACCAAAGCCGGGATGCAACCAGTGGCGCCTTGTAATAGACCTGCGCCATCTAAACTCTTACTGCGCGGTCTATTCCATGCGATTCGAAACTCTGCGTCGCCTGCGGTACCTGGCGAAACGCGGCGACTGGGCGTTTTCCTTCGACCTGCAGGACGGCTACTACGCCCTGGGCTTGCGGGAGGACGTCCGCGACTTCTTTACGATCAACGTACGTGGCACCCTGTGGCGCTTCGCGGCCCTCCCCATGGGTTGGTCGCTAAGCCCTTACTACTTCTGCACTCTGATGGCGGTCATGGTGCGCTACCTGCGTCAACCAGACTTCGCGACCTACAGCAGCTACGGCCGGCCCTTCCGTCGACGCTTGCGTCGCCGCAAGGCGCGCGGCGTTTGCCTCCTACCGTTCATCGACGACTTCATGTTTCTGGCACCGTCGCGCCAGCTGGCTCTACGCCTACGGGCCGAGGTCGAGCGACTATGGGGGCGCCTGGGCCTGGCCAAGCACCCCACCAAGGCGCACCCCGAGCCCACCCAGCAGCTGCAGCACTTAGGCATGGACTTGGACCTGGTCACTATGCAGTTCCGCGCCCCAGCGGCGAAACTGCGTCGGCTCTCCAACCTGGCCCGCGACCTCCTGTGCATCGCTGCGCGCCGCCGCCGCCACGCGCAGGCCAAACTCCTTGCGTCTCTCGCCGGGCAGGGCCAGTTCCTCTACCTCGCGATGCCTCCGGCACGTTTCTACCTCCGCGAGGCGCACACCGTCCTGGGCCGATGCTCCTCTCCGAGCGGCACGGTCGTTCTGACGCGTCAGCTCATTCGCGATTTGGAGTGGTGGCGCGATGTTCCCACGCGCCACAACGGCGCACCGATTCTGCGCCCGGTGGAGACAGCCTATCTGCACACGGACTCCAGCCAGTACGGCTGGGGTGCGGTACCGTGCGAAACTACGGAGGCACGCGGATATTGGTACGAGGAGGATCGTCGACGTCATATAACGTACAAGGAGCTCAAAGCGGTACGTCTCGCCATACAGTCATTTTTGCCACGGCTGATGGGGCGCCGCGTACTTTTGTACGAGGACAATCAGGCGGTGGTGCATATCCTGTCCAATTTGACTACTCGGTCACCGGTGCTTATGGCGGAACTTCGCAAGCTATGGTATTTGCTGGATGTACACGATATTCGTTTACGAGTACGGTACATTCGGTCTGCGGCGAACGCATGGGCGGACAAGCTTTCGCGAGAGAAGGACTTTTCCGATTGGATGATCAATCCTCGTATATTCCGGTACGTCGATCGCATCTGGGGACCTCATACGGTCGACCGATTCGCAACTATGGAGAACGCCTTGTTACCTCGGTACAACTCCCGGTGGACGGTCCCAGGTACCGAGGCGGTGGACTCCTTGGCCCAGTCGGACGCCACGTGGCGCGCCGAAGTGAACTGGTGCAATCCCCCCTGGCAGCTGCTGGACGATCTGGTGCTAAAGCTGCAGCAATCGGGGGCCGCGGCGACCGTGGTCGCCCCGGCCTGGCACGGCCGCCCTTGGCTCCAGCAGCTACACGAGATGGCTACAGAGGTACTGCACTACCCTCCTTCCCGCGATCTGTTCTTTCCCGGGCTGCTCGGGCGCCGCGCGGGCGTCGGGCCGCCGCCCTGGAGCGTGATGCTCTTCCGCCTTCCCTTCCGTCCTTCTTCTACCGGTCGCGACGCGCCGGTTACGGGGCGTTAAGTGCTGCGGCTGCTACCTTGGACGTTTCCGCGGACGCTTTTCAGATCTCCCGTACAGATGCTCACAGAAGACAACACCCGGCTGTGCGGTACGGGTTGCAATCGAACGTACCGTCTGCACCATGGGCAGCGATTATGCGACCTGGGCTACTGCGGTTACTCGGCGACGACGAGGTTGGGCGCCGTGCCGCGGATTTCTTGATGTCTTCGCGCGCGGAACGTACCGTGCAGTCTTACGGATCTGAATTCAACCTATTCTGCGAGTTCTGCGCGCAAAATGGGAGACTGCCGGACACGGCGGATCCGCCGCTCATCGTTCGGTACATCTCTTGGGTTGCGGCACGTGGCCGCAACAAGGCTGGTGCCTTTGGACCCTACCTTTCAGCGATCAACGCCTTTTTCACCGATAATTTCAAGGAGCCGCCGACGCTTGGGCCTTTCGTCAACCAGGCGATGCGCGGTTGGGAGCTGGCTCAGCAGGTGCTGGACACCCCGGACTACCGGGTGCCTCTGCCTGCGGACGTCGCCCTCGCCTGTGTTCGGCGTGCGCTGCGGCTGGTTTCTCACAGGTCCATCGCGTGCGACCTGCCCACATTCCGTGCCCTGCTCGTTACCGCGGTCAATTTCCTTTTTTGTCACCGCGCGGGTACCAGTACGGGGTGCGGCGTGCGCGATTTGGCGGTTGATTCCCGCAGCATTACGCTGTACCGTCGAGTACTTAAGGGCAAGCCTTCCGGGGCGCCTCGTCCGGTGCTGCAAATTTCCCGCGAGGCGCACCCCGAAATCGCGGAGCTTTTGGAGTTCTTCGTCAGCTGCCGCGATCACGTGCTGCCCGGTGCTACTCGGTTTTGGCAGCTCCCTGATGATGATCCCGGCACGTGGACCGCTGCTACTGTCTCCGAATGGGTAACTGCCGCTGCCTTGGCAGTTGACGCTACCCCGCCTGCTGGTTTCTGCTGGTCGTCGCACAGCCTTCGCAGTGGCGGGGCGTCCGCGGCCTCGGCCACGGGCGTCCCTATGCCTACGATTCGCTGGCTTGGCGGCTGGAAAGTGGGCAGCGGCGTGGTCCTCAATTACATCGTGCCAGGCATCCTGGACTCCGATGGGGCCCGCTACTTCTTCGGCTCCCTGGCACCGCAGCGTTCCGCTGCTAATCTTTCACAGTGACTGGTTTTCACCGGTAACTGTGGCCTTCCGGTTTTGCCTGGCAACGTGACTCGCACTCTGTCTAATCGTTGTTAAGTACTTAACTGAGTTTAGTCAGACGACGGACCGAGTTGTGCGGTCGAACGACTACCACCTGGAAAATATAGCACAGTAGCCAGTCATCGGCTCTGTCTAGAATCTTCCAGGATGGGACAGTGAGCAGCGGACTCGCGACCGCACCAGCTCCCGACCTGTTTCCCTGCCTGCCTGCAGCTACTACTTAGCCAACTGTCTAGACCATAGCGCTCATCCCTTTTGCTGTTGCGCTTCACGCACCCACCCGTCCCACCCATCTTGTTTGGTGTGGCGAGGGGCTTGTAAGACAAGACACTCGCTTCTGGCAACGTGACTCGCACTCTGTCTAACAGTAATAAAAACGCGCTGCGGTACCGCGTTATTTTGGCGTATCAGACGGATATATGACGTGCCTGGGCTAGAATACACGCGCATCCATTCAGAACCTTACCTTACACGTACCCGTACCGTGAAATAAAACGATCAACAACCGAACGTATAACGGTTAATACACGAAGCTCGTATGACGGAGGACAGAGGACGGACGGACGGACGGACGGAGGACGCCTAAAAATCCGTCATAATAACGTATTAACGCCGGTATCGATTCTTTCGTATTACAGGCCATTTCGGACGCGGTCCTCCTTTTCCTCCGCTCAACCCAAGAGGTAGGGGAATATGTAAAGTAATACATGAGCTAGACGCAACATTTAAGAAATCCACACCTACAGAAATCCATGTAAAGTCGTGCTTAACTTAGCGACTGTATGTAATCCCTACAGATACCCCGTCCTTAGTAGGGTGGCGGGAAGCGCTCGCGCGAGCGCGCCGGGGTGGGGTTTCGGCAGTGGTGTGGCGGCTTGCGCTACCCGTACCAGTACCCTGTACTGTACTACTGCTGGCGGGCGGTCGGAAACTCAATTTTGGTACCACTGCTGGTAAGGATTAGGTGATGACCGTCTGACCGCCGGCAGGCGGCGCCTTGCATCCCCTTCATGTGTTGTCCCCAGCCCTTAAACCTCCCGAACGGCGCTGGTAATACACATCTCGCCGCTGCTAAGGCGCGACTGCGATAGTGATTCGAGCTATAGCTTTGAGCACGTGTGGCACCGGCCAGCACTTGCTGCACACATCATCATGGACGAGGGAACAGCGGACGACTTGTACCGTCGTCTCAAAAAGACTGACGCATCAGCACGCCAGAAGCTGGTGAGCGCCACGCCGCCCGCTCTATTTAGCGACTACTGCTGCTCGTTGTGAGTGCTCCTGGGGCTGGCGTCCTCAAAAGTGCTACAGATGCTGTAACAGTGCACCCCGACTCATCGCACTTTGTGTACTCAAGTTTACCTCGTGGTGCTACACGTACTCCCACAATCCGCCCTCCCCCCCTCTTGTTTGACTTGGGACTCCTCTTGTGCATCCAGGCAGTGGTCTTAGCTGTGGGCTCTCTCGCGCAGCGCCCTCATGCCTTGACTGTCGCTGCTGTCCAGGGCCTAGGCTTTGAGGCAAGACATTCAGAGAACTGCCAGCAGAGCATTTGTGGGAGGTCACGCAGTAGCAGCGCGGAGAAGCGGAGCAGACAGGGAGGCTCTCATGGAAGGAGCAGGAGCAGAAGTAGGAGCGCTGAGAGGCGGAGGAGACGGAGGGGGTCCCGCAGCAGGAGCAGGAGCTCGTCGAGGTACACCAGGCGTGGGCGAACCACCAGCAGGAGCCGCAGTGCAGAGAGGCGGAGAAGATCTCGCAGCCGGAGCTGGAGTGCGGACAGGCGGGGCAGGCACGCACGGTCTCGCAGCAGGAGCAGGAGCCCGAAGGAGCGCCGCCGAGGGAGCAAATCCAGTCACCGACACCGCCGCCGCCGCCGCCGCAGCAGCAGCTCAGATGACCGAGGGCAGCGCCGATCCAGGGCCCATTCTCGCGATAGACACAACACTCAAAGGAGCCGGAGTCCTGACAGGGGAAGAAATAACCGCAAGGGGGACAGGTCTCCTGTGGCCAGCAAAGGCAAGAAGCCTGGCAGGGCTGCAAGACCCGACAAAGTGGACTACGCTACCAAGATTCGGGGTAGGTCACTGGTTGCATCCTCCTCTGTTGCCATCTCCCTTTCTGTGCGTCGCAGAGACAAGCCACCTGGGGCTACCCTCAGTATGATGCTCTCATATCATGTGGCTGATTACATTTTCGCTGCCAGGGTATGACAGGATGAGCACGTTTGAGAAGCTTAAGGCGAAAACAAAGTTTGACCTGAGCTCTGCATTCAAGGGGGACGAGGCCGGTCCTGATGAACTCGGCAAGTGTATATATACCCCCCGCAGTGCCGACTGGCTGCATTACGGGCTTCCTTATGGAATTTAAACCGTTTTGGCGCTTTGCCGTGCAGGCCGCCAGTGGACCCGGTTTGTGTTCAACAATGACGCCCCTCTTGAGGAGGAGGGCGCGCGTCCTGATACGAAATTTGGACGAGACGACGACGGCCTGGCAGAGCTCAACAGTGTATCATTCCGTACCTCCAACGCGCAATCACACATCGACAACCAGTCTGCGCGACACGAGGATGCCATATTCTCAGCTTCTGTCAAGGCTGAGGCAGTGCGTACCCAGCCCAAAGCCGCATGTCCTATTCTTGCTTCCCAACAACTGATGGCGTGTTTCACGCCCCATTCCCTTTGTTTCCCATGGCGACTTTCCGTGTTACCCTTTTTGCGTGTGACTATGGTTTAGCTGGAGGTCCCGCCAGATGTATATACTTGTGGTTTGTCATGCCACAATCCTTAGTTGCTGGCAGCCCAGCAGCCCAGCTGAACAAAACTCTGCCACTGCTTTTGCTGCCAGCTCGCTGATGACACAGGGGGCGCTCGTGAAGGAGTTCAACCTAGTATTATTGTGCCCCAAGCAACCTCAAAACCGATGTCTTGGCGAGACAAGGCTAGAATGCAACGTTCCGCACAGTAGCAGCACTGACAAGACTTAAGACTCAGGATGTTGGAGAACCTGAATCCCCATGCGTGCCTAATTTTGGTGCAGTATATGTGCGACCGGATGCGTGCCCTCTCAAGATGTGCGAATAGGGGGCTTAGGGCAATGGCGATCGCACTGACACTCGACTGCACTGCAGCTGGTTCTAAATTCTAATGTGGCCTGCAGCTGGTTGTGACCGCAGAGTTTTTGGTGAAGCCACTACCGGTAGAAAAAGACAACCAGGTAATAAATAATGAGATTATTGAGAAAGTGACCACAAAGCACCCCCAGCTGATGCAAGAAGCGATATTATGCTGCATTAATGTCGCGTGAGTGTCGCCTGAAATCATGGCGACGGGTGTGCTCGTACGCAGACATTAGTGTGGCGGCTACGAGCTAGCACAGTAAAGGCAACCTTAGCGCCAGCCTGGGAGGTGGGTCAGCCGCAAAACGTTCCGTGGATCTCGGTCCTCTCGCAGCATCCTGTAAGATACGCCAGGGATACACCGACAGATATGGGGGTACTGGTAGCGCGGTGGTATACGAGTACAATTACTAGTGACCCGGTTGTACGGTGCATTAAACGGACGGCACACACGCCGCGCCAGCAGGGCCGCGCAGCACTTTTCGCGACGTGCCTCCGTTTCATACACGCGCTGCCGGCCACTATCTCATATGCTCGTACCGTACCTTGTTCGCGTCTCCGCGATCTCGTCAGCATTTCCGCGGATGGACGTCGGTCATTTACTAAAGCTACCAGTACAGTAGTAATAAATCATCATCATCGTCTCGCTTTCCAGCGGAGCAGCGCACAAAGACGCGCGCATAGTCGCGACTGCATTGCTGCCACACCTGTGAAGCCGTCGCTCGAACACCGCCGCGAACCAGAGCGTGTACTCGAACGCGAGGCTGCCTCAACCGTCTGGCATCCCCTAGCGCGCCTGCGGCTTTCTCGCGCCCTCCCTTCTCTGCTTGACCCCGGGGCTGGGCGAACGGGCCGCGCCTGGCCGTGCCGAGGCGGGCGAGTAGGCGCGCGGCGGCCGCGCGATACCGGCAGCCGCACGGCCGAGGCATGGACAAGCCGCACCAACGGAGGCGGCAGCAGTGGGAGACGCGGTCCAGGCCCAACGCTAGCGCAGCCTGCTCCTCGACCTGGCCTGCACTGCGGTAGGGGAACCGGTGCGCGAGCTGGCAGGTCGGCAAGGCTTGCAGACCTAGCGAAGGTCGAGGGGCTAAGGCTGATTGGCGGTCCGCATGGCGCCGCCGGTGACGCTGCCCTACGGCCCAACGCTGCACTATGCTGGTTGCGGCTGCACCTGGGGATGGCGCAACGCCGGCCAGGCCGCTGACCAGCTGGATCAGGACCTGCTGGCGGCGTTTTCACGCGTGCAGGACAAGAGCGTGGTGCCGGCGCGGCGGCTCACAGTGGCGTACATGCTGCCGCACCACAACATAACAGGAGGCATGAAGTGCCTGGTGGAGCACATCCGGCTGCTGCAGAGCCGCGGGCACATCACCGTCGCGGTGCACCGCTCCGAGTCCGCGACCCGCGCCATGCCTCCCTGGACCGAGGTTGAGGCGGACCACGACGTGATCTGCAACCTCCGCCAGCGCCTGAACGACGTGTACGATGTGCATACTATCGACGTTGTGGTTGTGGGCATCTTCCACCAGGCATGTGCCCTGGCGCATGCACATGCCTGCTGCACCGTGCCGCCCCCTAGTGCAAGCAACCACACCCGGCTGGCGCTCCTAGCTCTGTGCAACAGCCTGATATGATGCATGTCCCCCCCCTTCCTCCCCATGCCGGGGCGCGCAGGTGGCAGAGCTGCTGCTGGGAGTTCCCGCACCCATCCTGTACTGGGAGCAGGGTCACGAGTGGCTGTTTGGGGACCCTGTGCGATTTCAGGTGGAGAGCAACCCCCCCTTCTCCCCCTGGACGCCTCGCCTCACTGCGCGGTGGTCCAGACTGTCGGTCTCACCTGCAGTGGGGACCCGGCTGTCCGCGCAGGCAGCGCATAACTACCTTGAGCAGGACCAGCTCTTTCACATGGCAATGCACCTACCAGTTGCACTGGCGTCCGTGTCCACTGCGGTGCAGGACATCCTGAAGCAGGAATTCCGCCGCGAGTCGCTGCTGTTGCCCAACAGCATCGACTGTGAGCGCTTCCGGCCTGGCCCCAAGTCCGGGAACTGGGCGCTGGCTGGCGTCCCCGCCAAAAAGCGCAAGGTACCCCCCCCCCCCCCCCCAAGTGGCTCTGCGGCAGCTTTCTCTCGGATTCCCATTGCATTACTGCATCCCATACCTGCCCCAGCTTCTCCAGACCCGCCCGTGCCCTGCGCTGCTCCTGCCCCAGGTACTGCTCGTCGGCAACCCGACGCTCCAGCTCAAGGGCTTCGACGTGGCGATTGCGGTGCTGCAGGCTGTCAACTGCGTCATTCCTATTCACGTCACCTGGATATGCCAGGTTGAGCCCACGGTGGCCACACTGCCCTCGCTCGCGGCCGCCACGTTCGAGATGACCTATGTCGTTAAGCCAAAGCAGGTGAGCCGGCAGGATCTCCTGGGGTCTCAAGGGTGAGACTATGGTCTCCTAGCTTCCAAGCGCTTAGGTTCCTCAGCTACTCAATGAGATTGCACTGTTGCCCGTCCTTGTGGCTCTCAGCTCCCTGACGTTTCTCTGGGGCATGGGGTTGTGTGTCCGCGTGCGGTAATGTCGTGCGACAGGAGGATCTGCCGGCGCTGTACCGCGGGCACGACCTTTTCCTCTTCACATCGCACTACGAAGCCTGGGGCATGCCGGTGATGGAGGCCATGGCGTCTGGGCTCGCGGTGGTGACCACCAATTGCCTGGGCGTGATGAGCTTTGCGCAGGACGGCTCGAACTGCATGCTTGCCAACACCAACGATGCGGCGGCGTGTGCGCGTCTAGTGGTGCAAGTCCTGAACGATGGTCGGCTCAGGTGCCCCCCCTTTCCCATTCCTCCCCCAGCCCGCCTACCTGTCCTGGAAGGAGGTTGATTAGGAGTCTTTAACCTTGGCCCTTCAGAGGCTCCTAATTCAGACCCCGCGGCATGCCCACTCAGGTCGAAGCTACAGCGTAACGCAAGGGCCACCGCGTTGAGATTCACAGTAAGCGCCCTCCCATTGCCGCTTATGCTTCTACCTCTCCTCCCACGCAGAGCATTCCCCCTGCCTCCCAGTCGCGTAGGCCTACGCGCAGAGCTCACAGCGCCGCCGCCGTGCCTGCGTGCCGCACCCCGCAGCCGAAGCGCCTCCTCGACCAGCTGGAGTCGATTCTCTACGCCCTGGTCAGCCAGCGGAAGTCTCTCTTCCAGGTGAGGCCTTGAACTCTTGACTGTGCGCCCCCGAATTTTGGAGGACAGAAATGTACACGATGCAATGTCATGCCTTCCATGTGGGCACACGACTAATTTGGAATAGTATAGATATCACGATCGCATTCTTGTCTCCTTGTGGTTTGTGCTTTTAGGTGTAGCTTTCATTATTTGTTTTGATTTGTCAAGTTCTTAACGTATATAATGCTGGGTTATATATTAGGCTTTTGGTCTCAGCAGCAAGTGCCGTTTCAAGTCTCTCGCCATGCTGTTTATCGCATATTGTTGTAACATGAACGTATCTTGCATAGAGTCCAGCTGAATCCGAATATGAATCAGGTGTTGTTCTGGAACGGTTTTCCATAAGAGCCGTAACACCGATAACATCACGGGTTTTCAGAGGCACTGATCCGCAAAATCGACAGGCTGTTTCATCTGCTCGAACTAATACGGGATGAAGGCAGCACGCTTGTCGGCTACATGCGTACGTGCATGGGACCAGTAGCTCCCTGTTGAGACAAGCTCTATCCATGGCACCCCTCATACCAATCGCCATTTAAGACCCCCCAAGATGGCCTCCCTGGTATGTATGTATGTATGTATATATGTATGTATGTATGTATATACATATATTCATACATGTATATACACATACAAATACATATATTTATATACATTTACATATGTGTGTGTGTGTATGTATGTATGTATAAATAAAATATGTGGTAATTGTGATTGGTGTTGATGCCCATCGGCATCCATTTGATATTGTTTGCTCTTTGATCATTGATTTGGCCAATGTCAGCGACGCCCTGACAAGCGCTGTGACAACCTCTGCCCCCTGAAGATCCGGAAGGCTGCCTGGGAGCAAATAAGGGGCGTCTGCTTGTGGGCGTCCCGAGCCTGCTCGTCAACGCATAGCCCAGCGCCTGAGCGGAGAGCCACTACCCCTGGCAGCACTGACCCCATCATGCAACGCATCCAGCTGCTGATGCAGCCACAGCTGCAGGGCGGCGCCGCTTCGGCGTCACTGGGAGTCAGCCCCTCCCTGGGCGTTCCCGTTGCTGCCCAGGCAGGAAGCTTGCAGCAGCTTTCCATGCTCCATGGGTGGCATCCCATGCAGGCTGCGCCACATGCGTCGTGGGCTGCGGGGCACCTGCAGACTGCGCCGCAGCAGCAGTCCACCATTCTTGCACGGCTGCCCCCTCAGCAGGTGATGATACAGCCATGCCTGGCAGGAGTGGCGTGCAACTCAGCGGCAGGGCTGCCGCGGCAGCAGCAGCAGTTACACCACTTGCTGCACAGCCTATGGCTGCATCAGCAGCAGCCCCCGCTGTGAGTGGAGCCCGCCCCCCTTTTACTCCTCCACGTGTTTCTGGGGGTTGGGGTCCCAACATGTCAAAACACGGCTAGAATAAAGCATAGTCTGCCTTCCTACTACTACTGTTACTATCAAGATGGATGCTACCGCCTGAGTATGCAGGCTCGTCTGCATCGGTGGCCTAGGCACAGCAATGTACTTCAAACTGTAAAAAGTAGGATCAGCACGGTGCGTGTTTGCATGCAGCTTCAAGACCAGGCTAAATCTATGATCACACTGCTAGGCAATAATAAGGCACTGCCTTACTACCCGCATCGGGGGAATGCCCTGAATGGGGGCGTGGAGGCAGATAGGAGGCAGATGTGCTACTGGAGGTAACTCAGGTAACTTGAGTTTGAAGTTTCACATGTGAAAGTTGCTAGTATCCTACTATGTGGCTGTAATGTAATGAGATTCTTCAAAGCGAGTTATCTCGGCACACAAGATCATCAGTGTCGAAATTACATTGACATTGCCAACAGGGGGTATTATTCCGCCTCTATCAATATCGATGTTGCCACATGGCATGTCTACCCGCATCTGTATGATTGTGCAATTGTTCACATCCCCTGCTGTTCGTTGGGGTGCACAATCCTCCTCGCTATGCCGCCATAGCTGGGCGGCGCTTTGCACGTGAAGCTGACCATTAAACATGATCTCTTCCGGCTTTTCAGGACTCGCTACATACAGCTGAATGCGTAGCAGGGGCGGTAATACCCGTATGATATAACTTCTGCCGTTATTCGAATTTTCATTGTACGTGGGTAGTACGAGGACGGGTACCCGTAGTGTAATTCCGTCCCCGAGAATACTTGTATATCCAATTTGACATATTTATTGACGATATATTTGACGATGAAGAACATCTAGGGCGGTGTGCCGTACCAGGGCGCACCGACACATTAGCGGCAAGGCAACCACTGCGGGTGCCGGGTCAGTTCTTCGCGGACTACGGCGCTCTTGGTCTCGCAGGCTGGTTCTCGATAACCCGCAAGCCATGATCGCTCACTTTTCCAATGAGCGGAGGACCATATTATGGGTTTTGGGGTACTCAGGTGTGGGTGATGGCATTAGGCCGATATTCCGACTCGACCGCGTAAGGCAAACAAGCTGCCCAATGTGATGGGAGCTTGAGGGAGAACGGGTACTGGTTGTAATCACATGAATACATACATGTATTTGGGCACGGTCGATAATTCTGATCAAGGTATTCGGCACGTAGTAGACGACCAAGTTAAGAAGGGTAGGCGCGCCATTGAGGCGCTCGATTGAGTATTAGTCGGTGGATGGGACTAATTCCAATTAATGTGCGCGTGTCTGTCGTTAAACCATGTGTAATACCGGTTCTAGCTCACGGGGGTGAGTTATGGGGAATGGATAGTACTGGCCGCGCAAATAAAATACAAAACGCACTACATCAGTGCTTGTGTCTTTAAATTGGGGTGCTGGGTATGAAATCCTCTGAGGTTGCCACTGCGCCGATAAAGCTGGAATTGGATATTGTGCCCAACATAGAGGCTTCGGCCGCTGCGGCACGGGCTCGAGCGTTCCTTCAATAAGGATCCGACTTGAATACATGTAGAACCCATTTAGTAGATCAACCAAGTCGGGTGCGCCATGACAATAATATTTTGCGGTGGTCAGATCGACTAGCTACGGCGAACGTAGTGCTAGCTCAGGGGGCAGGGAACCTTCCACTTGAGTGCAAAGCACCAGCTACGCGCAATGCCGCTAAACTAGTAAAGACACAAGTAGTGTGGGCACGTTACGAATCGTCGGCTGCGTTAGCCGTTACTAACACCTTGGGTATATGTGTTCATGCGTCTTATGCGTCAAACCCATAGCCACATTAGGTACGGCACGGATGTCCCCGCGGGGGCTGTGGCCGGGCTACATATAATACAATTACGGACCAATATATCTCCCTCTGCCCGCCGATTGACCCGGATTCATGCCATGATGCATGAGTGGTTCCTTAAACATTATCCTGCATGTGGCCATGATGAATCTCAAACAAGCAAACATATGTTGGTGGAGTGCCTGCGGTGGGGTATCACTCATCCAACCCGCCTCGTGCGGGATGCGGGCCGCTTGAAAACGGCTTGTGTTGATCTTTTAGTATACTCCTTACACTATATTTTACGGTTTTGTTCTACTGGCATTTTTGTAATAAGTCACACGAGTACCGAAGAAATTCGAGTGTTACGGGTGGCGCGCTAAGTGAGGATTGTGTATCTACCGGGGTTGGGCACACCCTGGGGTTGAGCTGGCAGACCTTGGTAGGCCTACTGGGTAGGCCTACCCGACCCGGTAGGCCTACCTTGGGTAGGGCAGACCTGGGTCGGGCATACCCTGGCAGACCGGGTAGGCCTACCTTGCATAACCCTACCTGGTAGGGCAAACCTCAGGCAGACCCTGGTCATTTCTTCATGTTAACATTGGGGAAAATTCCATTTAATGCGCAAAACATGCTATGTATTTACACATCCATGCACTGCTTACAACTATAACTCAGCAGAGCCATCATCAACAAGGGAGGACATGTCATTGCCTATGTGTGTGAATGCCTCATCAGCAGATGGAGCGTCAGCATCATCATCCTCGAGGAGAGCGTAGGCCATGCATGTCCAATATGGACTCGTCAGAAAGCAAATCGGTGGTTGGAGTCCAGTCTCCATCTGCGATGGCCTTGTCGCCCATCGTCTTGAGGATCTCACGGAATATTTGCTCCTGGTTGGTGTTCTTCATCAGGAAAACGACATCCCCCAAACGTTTCAATGACATTCTTGCGCGAAGATGCCCAGTGACCAAACCAACCGCAGAGAACACCTTCTCGTTCTCCACCTCAGCAGCTGGAATGGCTAGCTAGGGTGACTCTAGCATCACGGCTGAGACGCGGGTACCCCCTGAAACACTCGGTCCTTCCACGACTTGTTCGGCCGCGTCTTCCGATCTGCGACGCGCTCATTGCAGAAAGCGGTAAGCTCTGAGTGCACCTCATTGATCACCCTCTCGCTAAAGAGCTTCTTGGCAGTCTCCTCTTCACTGTCCACACCATCCAGCTCCGCATCATCTTGCGGCTGATCCCAGTCCAAATCCATCAAGTCCTCAGGGTGACCCGCACCACTCGGCGCACTCGCGGACTGCTTGCTGGTATTGCCCTTAGCCGCAACCTCCTTCTCCTTCATCATGTCATACCAGGGCAAGCTCGACGCGCATTGGAATGATGGTTTTCTCATCATAGTCCTTCATCACATCACGGGCTGCATCAATGTGTTCCGAGGTGGGGCGGTCTTCCTCGCCCAGCTGGGCTAGCACAAACAGGTGCCCCTTCATGTACCTATCCAATCATGAAAACCCGTTACTATTGTTCTATGCACACTTTCAATAGTATTCATTAGTATGCCACATACTACGTCACAAAGTGCAAAAAGGTAAGCAACTACATCAATCATGGCAGCGCGACATCACCTTGGGTCTAACATTGTGGGTTGGGCCAAGTGTCTTCCGGTGCGCGAGTTGCAGTCCCAGAAATGGCAGGCGCAATACCTGTTTTCTGGCGATCCCGGCGGCAAGATTCTTCCTGCGGGAGCTCCACTCCATAGTCGGCGACCGATGGGGCGGCGGGCGCGTCCAGATGACGCCGCAGTTCCGCCGCGACCTACAATGGTGAACATCAGTGCCGGTCAGTCCAACGGCAAGCCTATACATTGCGCGGTGGACGAGACGGCTCATCTGCACACTGACAGCTCAGGCTACGGGTGGGCGGGGCGTTGAACGGCTGAGGTCTGCTGAGGTCTGATACCACATGGGCGGACCACAGACATTGGAGCTCCTATCAGCAGCTGCGTGGCCGCCGGCCACTGCATATGCGGCGTCGTACGCCAGCTGCATGAAGCAATATTCCCAGTTTTGGGAGGAGGAGCAGATGCCGGTCCTAGTTGCAGATCCCGGGACTATGGCATGGTACATCACGTGGCTGGGCAACCTGGGAACGATCAAAGCCTCCAACTGACAGCCTTATTACCTGTCGGCCGTCGGCAACTTCTTCAATGACCACTGCCGGGAGCCGATGGCTGTAGACGATCTGGTCGGCATAGTCCGCAAGGGCCTTGCGGCATCATAGGTGGCGCTACACCCCGAGCTGGTGCGGGCCCCGTTGCCCGCGCGTGTGAAGCTGACAGCCCTGACCTTGACAACAACCCTACGGCCGGAGGTGGGCCTTAGGTATCGTGCACGGACCCGAGTTTCGAGGTGCGCGTGGAGTTGTTCCGCGCTAGCCTGGCAGTCGCCGTACTCTAGTGTGGTTTTCTGCCGCACGGGAGCGGGAGTGGAGTTTCGTATAGGAGACCTCACGGTCGCCCCGGACTGCGGAATCCTCGTATACCATCGTGACCGGGAAGGCCGGCGTGGCTCTTATGCAAGCAGTAAGTTGTTGTGTCGGCTACCATCGTCACCGCATGCCGACATCGCGGAGCTGCTGCGCTATCTCGATGCCGCCCGTCAGGTGTTTGCCGGCGGGCGCGTGCCAGGGGCCCGATGGGCCATCAGCCAGCCCGAGGGGCAGGCTAAGTGGATGGCTAACACCCTCACCGGCCGGTTGCAGGTGGTGCTGACAGCGGTGCAAGCCCCCCCCCCCCCCCCCCCCCCCCCCCCCCCTGGGGGTTTGCGTGGACGTCTTACTCCCTGTGGAGGGGGGGGCACTACACCCGCGTACGCGATCGGCGATCGGCGTGATGATGCAAAAAATCAAGTACTTCGGCGGCTGCCTGGGCGATGGAGTCAAGCATTGTGCTCGACTACATCGACCCAAAAGTGCTGCCGTGTCCGGCAGCATGGCACCTCTTTGGCTGGATGACCCCCTGGGGCGGTCAACCAGCCAGGTTGCCACGCCAAGTGGCGACATGATGGCAAAACTGCGAGCCCTGTGCAGTGCTAATAATGGTCATATTGACAATCATGGAGCGAGGTTTTATTTCTATGAGTGCAACCCGACGTTACAAATTCCACCGTACGCGGCTAGTACGCTACAACCGTGTCCCCACGTCCGTCCCTCACCCCCTATACGACGCCCCGCACCTTCTGCCTTTGAGCCAGCTTCCAGGTAGCGCAACCCACCCTTTCCAAACCTGTTTTTGCGTAGTATGGGCCGGAGCCCATGTGCCAAAGCTTTGTAAGACATCTCACATCTTTTGGCAAAACTGCGACCTCCCTGCTTTGGTACTCCGCAGGCCGTTTATACTAGTAGCGACTATTCTGTTTCCACCGTGAGCAAATTAGCAAAACGAACATATTTTATTTGAGGATTACATCAGTGATTTAACATAAGGATTATGCCTATGCCTTATACATGCGCACTCGTAACGGAACTGAAAGTAGAAGTAGTAAATGTTTCCTGCTACAGGTACCTTTAGCTGCAGTACCAGTCCCCATACTACCGTGCTACAGAAGTCCTGCTCGCAGTCCGGGTAGCAAATAATCCTTAACCCTGAATAACAAGGGATATAAACCGGTTGGTGGGGAGGGGGCTGCATCACGATGACGAAGGCTGGCGACCAGGCGAGGAGGCCGAGCCGAAGCGCAGCAACTTTCAGAGGGTGTACTCGCACCAGCACCCATCAACCTCTGTCTCCCCCCCCGACATCCCTCTTGTCTCCCGTCCCCTGCAGCCTCTGTCCCTGCGAACTCCACACCCATGGCTCTTCAGCGCTCGTCCCGGTCCGCGCTGGTCCGGCTGCTGCCGGCCGCGGGCGCCGCGCTAGGGCTGCGCGCCTTCAGCGGGGAGGTCAGCAAGGTGGCGGACCTGTCGCTTACTACCAAGCGCAACGGCGAGCTGCGTGCAACCAGCGGCCTGGGCGTGGGCGACGGCTTCAAGACTCACACCGACAAGTGGCTTCAGGTGGGAAGGGGACTGGTACAGCCAGCAGAGTGCCAGGCTGGGAGGAGGCGATGGGAGTGATGGTGATTTTTGGTGGTGGGGGGAGTCCGCTGTGGGTGGATGCCGTCCCGTGTGCACGGCGGGTGGAGGGTGGGGGAGGTGCGGGGGTATTAGCCACGTAGATGTCATCGCTTGGGAGTCTGGCATATGAGGTAGGGGATGGACTGAACAAACGAAGCCACATAGTGGCGTCTACTGCCCTGTCCTCCAAAGGATGGCTGCTCCGACTTGCGGCTGAAGCATGTGTTGCGCGGTGTGGTGCAGGAGCCTCACGGCAAGACGCCCCAGGAGTGGATCGACGAGACCGAGCCCATTGCCGTGAGCCACATGCGTGTGGCCAGCTACGGGCACGAGGACACCACGCTCGGGTGCCCCGTGGAGTACATCGACCTCCGGGACACCTCGTACGACAAGCCCGCGGTGTGCAAGTACACCGGCAACAAGTACTACTGGGACGGCACCCCCGACCACCACTAGCCTGCCTCCCTGCCACCAACAGCCACTCCCTTCCCATGCCCCTTGCTCCCCCTGAGGACGCCACAGTCGCCCCCTCGGGCGAGCTCCTGTAATATCTCCCAGCCCAGCGTCTTTGGGCGCCGCAGCCATGTATCTCCGCCTCGCCACGGCATCTGGGCATACGTCGGCCTCCTGCAACCGGCCATCACCTCATCTGCGGCCAAGGCAACCGGCTGTACGGGTAAACGCAGAGGCAAGCAAAGGGTCCCAGCAGGCACACCTGGAGCTCTACGCGGCTGAACTGCCACTGCCACCGCGATCCGCAGGATAGGCAAGGTTCTTCAGCTTCGCCAAAGGGCAGCGACACCTTCTCGCCACCACTGCTCAGCTCCCTGCCTAGCGGCAAGCAGTGTGAGCTCGCGGGGTGCATGCACCGACTCCACACGTGCGCTCAATAGCAACACACTTCAGGCAGTGAGGTTCTCTTTCAATCATATCATGCACCTGTCAAAACGGATATCAATATAAGCAAAGTCCTCTTAATATTTCTCACGTTTCTCTTGTTTCTGCACGTTCCTGCTCTCAGTTGACAGCAAGATGAAACCCGGCACACAGTCGACATGTCCCTATGTGATCTGGCTTATGCATATCCAGGGGTGCCTGTGCGTTAATGGCACAACGTTGTATTGCTTTCCCACAATATCAAAGAAAATCTGTACCGGTATGGTTGAAAATCTTGCATCCGTGAGAGTACAGCCCTCAGGCATTCACTTCTTGTACCCAGCACGGCCCCCTCCCCCCCCCCCCCCCCCCCCCCCCCCCGCCTCTTTTCCTTTTCCTCCCCCCTCTTCAGGTGCCTTCTCAGCGCAGTTCCGGATACTATGACTGCAGCCCTTGTACGCACATGAGCTGATGAGCAGGGACTCATGCCTGTGATGCTAGTCGCGGCATATGTTGCAGGACAGTGAAGTATACAGGCAGGAGAGGTCTGCGTATATCGTGTATGCAATGGAACAACGAAAGGCCTCCCATGCGGGCCTTTCATGTGCGTCCTCGGTGCAAATGTCCAACTGCGAAGAGTATACGCCGTAGCCTTACTTTGTGTTTGCTATATATTATCAATTCGGATATCGCTGCAAATAGAGAACAACTTGATCTATTTGGAAATATCAAAATACAGCATGAAGATAGCATGATATCTCCAAATCAACGGTGCGACAGAATTCATTATCTTGGCGACTTGCAAAGCTCAATGAAATGGTACGAGTGTAGGCTGAACTCCTCATAGTGAAAGAATGCGATTGCTGCAGTGCGCATGTTATGGACTTTGCACAAGCCGGGCAAACAATCCGCTTGGTCTCTAGATTGGCAGGCAAGCCAGGAGCACCAGGAGGCAAAGCACTCAGGAAGCTATTGTACTTAACACGGCATGTGGACCATCCCGGCAATCAGTTGCATGGCATGGCATGGCTGTTGCAGATCGCACTGTTTCAGCGGTCGCTGTGCTGTCGGTACATGACTGAAATGTATCTGAGTAGCTGATGGTGTCTGTTGCTGTGGGATGCTGGGATCTTGTCGCCGGTCTGCATTATTCAACCTGACGCCATGTGGGGCCATTGTGTGGACGGAACGAGTTATTCCCTCGCGGGTTGGAATAGCTGGACTGGACTGGGCTGGGCTGGGCTGGGCTGGGCTGGGCTAGGCTGAACCCACGTCATGCAGCCAGCAGCACCGCAGGGGGTGGCTCAATCAAGTTTATGGGGCGTTGAACGACCGTCCTACGTGGCAGGTCTCCAAACAGCGGGTGGCAAGGCTTCTTTGGCAGCCTCCCCTGATGGCGGAAAGGGCCAAGGGTGGCGGGCACACATTGTCAAGCAGTCGCACAAGACTGAAGATACAGCAGAGGGAAGGTGTGGTGGTGGCGGTGTGCGTCTGCTTGTGTGTCTGTGTGTGTGTCTGTGTGTGTGTGTCTGTGTGCTTGTGTGTGTCTGTGTGTCTGTGTGTCTGTGTGTGTATGGAGCGGGTGCTCACCAGCTGCCCGCCCTTCAGGAATTGTGCTGGGATCTGCCTGTCCCACTTGGCTGGATCCGGCTTGGGCACGTAGTTGGGGTTCTGCAGGGTAATCACAGCAGCATGATGTAAGCTTAAACGACTTTGCGGTGCTTGCTTGAGATCCGGTGGCACTCTTCTGAGAGCATACTACAGCACAGCAAAATGAGCGGGTCACGATTGGGGGCCCTTGCCTGTTTGTGGTACTTCGGGGGCCCAGTGATATCCATGCAGATGAGGCTGGCCAGCGGGCGAGTTTCACCCAATCTCTTTGGTGCCTGGGAGTTCAGCGAAAACAGACAACTGCACGGGTGAGTAAGATGATCCACAATAGAACAGCCCCCCTGATATGGGTTGCTCTGCCCTCCCATGCACAGCTGAGCCTACGTTGATGTCCTTCACACTGAGCGTGTCGAGAGGCACAGTTCTCTGACGGCGCTGGGTGGCCGAGGCGCCCGGAATATCCGCGCAGTGCATGGTGCAAGTCGTGGGATACTCGCGCCGCGAGCGCATGGCGCCACGCTGCAGCAAGAGCAGGAGCAGCCGCGGCAGGTGTGGCAGGTATCAGTCACGCCCCCCAAACACCGCCAAGACAGTATTAAGAAACACAGCGTCCTGGTTGGGATTGCCTTTATAACAGAGCGGTAAGCATGCGAGATGCATATGGACGTAGTGGAGCTCTCTTACCTCTGGGACCGGCGCGGGTGGGGTGTAGGAGGGCAGCTGGTACTCTGGGCAGAGAGGATCGCGAGGGCGCATTGTCCTGTCCAACAAGTTGCCTCAGCGATGTGAGAGGCCTTCGGAATGCTTGCACTGAGTAGTCGGTCTCACCCAGCTGTCCAGCATCTGCCTCATGTATACACTTAATAGTTATGCCCCGGTCTGAATCAGTGTATTGGGGACGCACCTGAAGGGTGCCCTCCCAGGTGGAGGCTCGATGCCCGCCTTCTTCTCGGAGAGGGTACGCAGGGGTGACGAGCCGAAGGACGCGCTCAACGGCGAGTTTGTCTGTGTAGGCAGTCCATAGGGTCGCTAAGACACCGGTTGAGGCCAAACCGGGCTGTTCCAAGATCAACACAAAACACGGGGAAGGCGGTCGACTGGACGACGCCTCGGCGATAGGAATTGGTCGGCCCTACCTTTGAGATGGCTGGCAGGCTGGAGCTACGCTCGTACGAGAACTCGTAGCTCCGTGTAAGCGTTGGGGGCGGCTGGCCACGTGCGTGCTCGGAGTGCGGGTTCCCGCGGAGATGGTTCCTGTGGCAGAGCAGGTGGCAGGAGGTGCACAAGTCGTCAGATAACCGGCCACAGATGCGAGGACTTGCTTGGTGGTACTTGGTAGTCTACCAGGACTCATAAGCGGAAAGGCATCCCCTGGTGGGGCATGCGGACGACGACGTAGAGCGCCGCCGGCGCGCCGCCCAACCTAGATAGAATTCACGACGAGAACAAATGGTGAGCGGCCAGCGTCTATGCGATCGCCTTCTCGCAGCATTCCGGGCAGGCCAGGTCCAGCCATGAAAGGAAGGAAAAACCCTGCCTGGTTTTGCTCGCATACCAATATAGGTGTACGCCGGTGTTACATACGCATGCCGCAACAGCCCGTACGCACCGAGCGAGTCCCAGTGAGCTCATCCCCGCCGCCGGCTGCAGCGGCGGAAGTGTGTCCACCATCATGGCGCCGAAGCTCCCGCGTCGCGCTTAGAACCCGAATGAATCGAGAAGTCTCGCCCAGGGGCGCTTATCATCCGAGGTTGCGAAGGGAGGGGCAGGGCGGAGTGGCGACTGGCGGTGGCGCCCCAGTGGTGCGCCCCGGTACGAAATAATTTTATAATTGTCGACAACACGCGCTAAACTAACGACGACCATCAGTACCCGTATAGCACGACCCCGTAAGATTCGTCGTCACTCTTCGTCATCCCCCTAGTACCGGTATAGTACAAGTATATTAACTACAGCTTTGTGCTTTTTGCTCCTTCTCGGTACAAGGTATGCTGGCCCGTTTTGAGGATGCTGGCGTGGATTTTACTCCTTCAACTTTGGCGGTCGCGTACGCTGATCACGTGGCACGTTGCTCTGGGGGTGACTCCAATCACGCCGCACACGAGTGGGCGGCACATGGCCTTTCCGACGTTTGCCACGACGTGAATTCCGCGCTGGGCGTGGGTGTCCAGATCCTCACGGACCCGTCGGTGCTTGTTTCTCTTCCGAAGGCGGGCAGCGACGGCCGGCCGGCCGATGTTGGGCTTTTTGGGTATGATGGTATCCGCGGGAACACGGTTGCTGTCGATACCACCATTGCCCCTATCCTCGGCTTGTCAAGCTCGGATCCAACGAATGCATTGCGGGCTGCAGAGCGCCACAAAATCCAAAAGTACAACGAGGGTGTCCGAAACGCCGCCGGCATGCTTCGTTTTGTTCCTTTCGCCGTTTCCGAGTTTGGCTCGCTGATGGCCCCGCACGCTGAGGCCTTCTTGGTGGAGCTCGCGAAAGCTAGCCACACACACACACACACACACACACACACACACACGCCAAAAAAACGGCAAGCTCTTGTCTGCGTGGCGCCGTCGTTTCTCCTTGCTCATCAACATGGCACATGCAGACAACTAACGTTCTTAGTTGGCGGGGTCGCGGCCGCGCGCGCAGCACGTGATGGTGCGCCTGCGCCTGCGTCGCGTCGCTCGTCGGCATGTGTTGCTATGACCCGGGTCATTGGCTGCAAGCGTCCTCGCCGCGGCTTATGGCCTACCCCGGGGCGGTGGTCCCTTTGGTTCCTGGCAGCTTGGCGACTTCGTAGTTCCCTTCGCTGTCCCTTGGTTTTTGGCTCCCTGGCCTCCTGCTCGACTTTTGTTTCAGGCTTATGTCTTTCTTTTGCTGGCAACCCTTCATAGTTGCCGTTAGTTCTGTTTGTAGTGCGCATATGTGAAAGCCCTGATGTAAGAATTCATAATATGGACGATATACACCCCTCCACATAAGTCCGGGTTTTGCATTTTCGATCGCAAAGCGCATGCATGGGCGAGGATAACGCCGGCTGCATGTATGTGCATACATGCTAACTACAGTGGGAATAGTTCGGGCGAACGCCTATTGTGCGCTTTATACCCACCCGCGCGACAACGCGACCATTTGTGGGCGCCATTTCATAAACGCGAAATCATTGCATGGTGCGTTGGCGCCAGAAAGTTGTGGGTTGCGCCAACCGTCCAAACCTATGGAAATAGCGGCACTCGTCGCACCAAACTCGGTGGATACGGCCATCGGCATAAGTTGCACACACCGTGCGTGTAGGCCACTGAAAGCATGTCGCTATAGGCACGACGTGACACCCCAACGTCAAGTTGGCCACTGTGGGGAGCAGTTTTGGGGTGAAAATGCTGCTGTTTCTGTGGCGAACGCACGTAGGAGAGGCGCTCGATGGCCCCCTTGGCGTAGGGCAATGCTCTACTATGGGGGCGCGTGGTGGAATGCCAGTTGCACCGTTTCGGGGGCGGGGTGGCGCGGTAGGGGCGTGGATTTTGATTAATATGAAATTCCTTGAAAATGCTGTGGAAAATGGCATTTTGGCTGGTAGATGTGTGTATCGCTAGGAGGTGGCACATGCCAAGTGTTGGTGGTCCGTGGTCATCCACATACATAACGCTCTCGCGCAACTGAGTATGGGGCTTAGACACGCACTTGGCGCAAAGCCACGCGCCCGATATGGGTGGGCACATGAGGTAGTGAGGGGCAACTTGAATGATCATCTTTGGGGATTTTTTCCGGAGACCCCAAGAAACGATTTTGTGATTATGGAAGAGTGTTCCCGACGCAGAATTGAACGAGGAATCGCGTGATATTTTTAAAAAGTATTCTGAGCAAACCCTGAGAAGTTATAGCGTTTTGAAGCCAAGGGGGTGTTCATTGCTGCGCGTGCCCGACACTGATGCCATGCCAGTATCGCAACGCGACATGCACTGGCCGCCGCCCACACGGCTGCACCCCAACCAAATGCACCCGAGCCCCTCGCCAATGTGTTTCCTCACGCGTTCATGGCCATCCGGCCGGTTGGTTGTCTATTCACGCGCGTCGGCGTGTGCGTGATACCGACCCCGGTTTTGGTGCAGTTGCAGGCGACGCCCATCCACGCACCAAGTGCAGCGTGATTCCCTAGTCAAAGGTCATTAAGCTTCGGTTTGAGCCACTCGTCATGCAGGTTTTATAACGCCCTCTGAGATTCCAGGGTTTCATCTCATATACCCTACGTTCAGGTACCCTAGACTTGTGAAGTCTTGAGACTGCCGAAATGGGACCCCAAACTTATGTGCAGGGGTGTACAACCAAAATAATGGTACATATAGTCGCTACTTGTACTGGTACTGCCGATTCCCTGGTACCGGCGCGCGGCGATGGGCGCGCGGTGCGTTGGCGCCTGCCGTCGCGGCCTGCCGGCCACTTCGCATCGCCGGCGGCGGCGCGCGCAGCAGCGACCCAAATCGAATCGCACACGGCGGGCTATTGTGCTGAAATTCAGGCGAATAACAAATGAGCTCGCAACAGCATCGGTGATAGTTCCCCCGTGTAACAGCTACCCCGTATAGCCAAACCCATCACTCATCGGTGATAGTTCCGCTGCATCAGGGTGTAGCGAATGTGTCGGCCAACTGGCAGTGGGCGGGCAGTATTATATGGCAAAACTCCCGCTGCACGGTAGCCAATAGTATTGGGTAGTGTTTACCCAATACAAATGGCATATATATGAACTTGGATCAGAACATATGCCGCATTTCGCGATTCTTCATATCATGAGCTTTCCCATTCTTTTTCAGTGTAGCTGCTGGTAGTCGCTGCACTCTGATGGCAATTGACTACAGGATACGACGTAAACTGATAACCCATTGATGTTAAATGCCAGACGCCACCCTCCGAGATATTTGAAGCTTTGCTGACACGATACTCGTATATTCATTACTCGTGTGTTCATTGCAGTTCCACATGTCATCGCAGCATACTCAACCCCTCTTGTACCTGCCTGCAGTCCAGCCATAGCGTAAAATTGAAAGAGCGCCTGCTGTGGCTGGCATCCAACCTCGCTCCCAGAATTACAGATAATGCGATCTAAATGGGGTCACATTACCTCATTGCCACAGCCCCAGAATAACTGATCAGCAGGTTGTGGCCACAATGTGGAACATTTCTGGACAGGCTTGCTGTCCCAGTTACTAACCATGGGGTGGGGGCAGGTGAATTGCGGAACCGCTGATGAAAAGTACTAGGGGTGCCGGCGCACATAAAGGAAACTGGAAATAAGAGACTTTTTGGGGGTGCCTGTCGGAGCTGTCTTGGGTTCGTTATTGTTCATCATACATTCGTTTAGGTTAAGGTGGGCCAAAGGCGGACGCTTCGTCGTTAATGCTTTTTAGTAGGTACGGTTCAGAGCTTGTCTACGGTTCAGACCGGTAGACAAGCTCTACAATATCGGATGATGACATCCATGTTAGTTCCGATCGGCGCCTTTTTTGAGCTTGATATCTGAACATGGTTTCGGGCCTAAGGAGGCGAGCCTGCATCACAAGAGACTGGGGCTAAGTTCCCACTTGTAGCAGCAAGTTCATGATTTCTCGAGTTGCCCTTCTTCTGCTGTATCCGGTGTAAGTTCGAGATGCGTAGCTTCTGGTGATGCAATCATAAAAAGGTTCGTAATTGTTCATCATACATTCAATTAGGTGAAGGTGGGCCAAAGGCGGACGCTTCGTCGTTAATGCTTTTAAGTAGACCTGCAGTGCTGGATGGTGTCAGTGCATCCAGATGCTGTAGCAGAGAAGCATCCCGTTTGCGCCGACACTAGAGTGGAAAGTCAGAGCCACTCAAGTCCGAATCAGTGATGGCAATCCGCAATGCAGAGTTGTGTAGACCCGGTGGGTAATACCCAACACTGCAAAATTAAAAATCTTGGACTGTGAACTTGGAGCTCGGCCTTATGGCTCAATCTTCTTGGGAGCAATGATCATAGACATCGTCCTGCCCATCATCCTAGGTGCCGCCTCCACGGATCCCTCGTGGCCGAGGTCGTTCATGAAGTTCTGCAGGGGTTCAAAAGTGGGGAGGTAGAAAAAGAAGGGAGGGTGAGTGAAGGGGAACAAGGCTCAGCGATCCGGCGGTTTTGTGACTGTCTGGGGAGGCACCCATGCTGCAGAGCATGTAGTTGTGCATATTGGAGAGGCAAGGCAGGTCTTACATCAAACATTTCGGCGCTCTGGTCCCTGAACTCCATCTCTCTGCCACGGAACTGAAGCGTGAGCTTGACCTTGTCACCCTGGCGAGATCCAGCAGGGAAGCCGCGCGGGGAATTCAGCCACCAGTGCCCCAATTGCAGGGGCCACGCGGTATGCTGAAAAGCCCGCAGGCAGGCAGATGACGGGCCTTGCCCGCATGAAAGCAAGTTGGCGGAGGGTAGCACCTTGCTGAGGAACTGCTTGGCCTGCCTTAGCCTGACCTGGTAGTCATGCTCTCCCGTGCCAGGACGAAGTTTCAGCTCCTTGAGGTCCACCCTGGGCAACAACAGCGTGGAGGATTGTCAGCGCCTGGTGATCCCTCAGCAGCAGCAGCAGCAGCGCCTAAATTCCCACATTGGTCTGGGAGCGCGCCTGCTCTCGCGCTGCTTCTTCTTGCCGTCCTTCTCTTTCTTCTCCATCTCGTACTTGAACTTGGAGTACTCCACCAGCCTCACCACAGGGGGCTGAGCGTCTGGCGTGATCAGCAGCACGTCCACCTCCGCCTCCTCTGCAATGGTTCGTGCCTCCTCGAGGCTCATCACGCCAAGCGCCTCGCGCTCAATGCCGATGACGCGCACCTCTTCGAAACTGCGCCCAGGCACACTAGAGGGTTACACACTCTGCTTGAACAAAAGCGAGCGGGGTGTCTTCATTATGCGATGTGTACAGCTGCCAGGTGGCATGCCCTTGACCTATGTATGTTCACTTAAAGTACACCATCCTTCTCAAATACAAGTAGAGCCCGATTTTATTGATTGGGAGGCGCACTCAATGTCCTCATTGATGGGCACAATGGTCTCGGGCTCCTGAAAGCGGGGGTTGAACCGCCCGCGACCACGGCCACGGCCGCCGCCATCGCCCCGTCCCCGACCCTGGAAGTCGCCCCTCCCACGGCCCTGGAAGCCCCCAGGTCCTCGGCCTGGCCCTCCCCTGCCGGGGCCTCGGGCAGGCCCTCCACGGCCAGGCCCTCCGCGGCCAGGCCCATCGCGACCGCGGCCGCTGCTAGGGCCGCTGCTGCGACCACGGCCGCCACCGCCGCGGCCCTGGTAGCCACCACTAGAGCCGCGTCCCTGGTAGCCACCCCCAGAGCCGCGGCCCTGGTACCCGGTCCCACCACCAGGAGAGGGACGGGGGCTGTCCGAAAAGGATGGGCGCGAGGGAGGCTCCATAGCCGCAGACACCAGCTGCGTCAACAATCAGCAAATGTCAGAGGCTTGGCAAGCGCGCAAACTGGGCAAACGAAGCACGCCCTGCAAATCTACCCGCAGAAATTTGCGTCGCGAATCCTTCGCATCTAATGGGAGGTAAGAATTCGACGCGGGGGAGGGCAGAGTGTGCTGGCCTGGTGCCAGTACGTGGGACAGCGCTTCAAGCTCATATATAACGGAAGCCACGCAGGTGAGTTGCGGGGCGCAGTTAAGCCCCGGGACTTGGCACGCCTCACCTGCAGCGGCTTGGGCGTGCGTCGCACACCCGGAGTCAGCATCGCCACGCGAGTGCCAGAGAGCGCGGCGCCCTGCTGTGGCAGCATGCCCATCCCCGGCCGGGAGCTGCCGGTCGCCATCATGCTATGCATCGCGAGGGGAGGAGCCGGCCGGTTGGGACGGCGGCGCGCTGTCGGCTATGTGTGGATACGTCGATTATGCCTCAGCAATTGCCGCGAGGACTGTGAATGCGTGCGGACTGGCTGACGGCAGGGCACAGGGAATAAGGTCGGCTTGCTGGATGGATGGATTGCGGGTCGCCGAGCAGCTTCAACAGCCCAGCCGCCACGACGGGCGCCGCCTGCTTCGTCGCGGTGCTGCTGATGACGATGCTCGCGCTCGCTTCTGGATAGGGTAATCGTACCGCGGCGGCGATAAAACACAGCTGTTAAATACTAACAAAACTGCCAGTCTGGCGGTTGCGCAGCTACTTACCAGTATGTTAAACAGGGAAAGTAACAGCACGTGGCCAGCTGCTTTGCACGTTGCTAGAGCGAGCAGCTATACGAGTAGCGTGTGTGGGTACGGGGTACGGGGTAACAGGTGCTCGCATAGTACTTTTTGGTTACAGGGAGAGCGTCAAGAGAATGCACGCAAAGTACTGGGGGAGGAAAAAGCCTACATGCTCGCATGCTGAGCAGTACGGGCAGGGGTAACCAGGGGTAGCAGGGGCTACCCCTGGTAGTCCGGGTAGGTCCTGTTGTAGCGACTACCTGTACCTGGTAGCGAGCCTGTGGCAGTCGGGGAGGCGGAGCGGCGCGCAGCAGAGCGGGCAGTGGTTGACAACATGAAGGAGGCATACGTGTCGGTGCTCGCTCCATCTCAGCTCGGCGTTGGCATTCCCGCGGGCGACTCTGTGCTCATCCACGGCGTCCGGCTCATCGCCGAGAAGCTTGGCCCACGTGCCGTCATCGTCCACACAGACCTTCGCAACGCTTACAACGAAGCATGGCGCCGCACCATCATCCAGCGCCACATCGATTGCTCTCCACTACACCCTGTCATCCCTGCGCTCCTAGCCTCCCTCTCCACGGACTCGTATCTTGTCGTGGACGACCGGTCCGCCCCTCTGCGGTCGGAGGACGGCGTGCAACAGGGCGCACCTTTGGCCACGACTTCCTTTTGCGTCGCGATTCACCCCGAGGTGCAGCAGTGTGATACCACGTTGGAGGTCAATGACGGGGCGGCGCGCTTCAACGCCGACGATGGAATTTTGGTGGGCCTTCCGGAGCACGTTTGGCCGGCTCTTCACGCCTTCCGCACGTCCATCAAGGCGTCCGTGGGGCTTGAGGTGCGCTTCGACAAGATGCAGGCGTACAGCGCAGACATGGAGGCGGCGCGGCGTGAGGCTCCGGCCGACATCGAGTGGCCAGAGCTAGATGGCCATCACGGCATCGCGGTCCTCAACGTGCCGCTCGGATCGCCAGAGTATGTGCAGGCGTACATGCGCGGCAAGGCGGAGGAGCTACGAGAGGAGGTGGACGCTAGCCTGAGCAAGCTTCTGTCTGCCAAGCCCAGCCGTCGGTACACCCACGCCTTGCATCACCACGCATGGGCCCTGCTCAAGCATTGCATGCAACACAAGGCGGGGTATTGGCTCCGCAATTGTCTTCCGTCCGAGGTGGAGGCCTTTGCGGAGGCGGTGGATGCCACCATCCTCGCGGCGGTCGAACGGGTGCTAGGGGTCTCTTTTGATCCCTCCACGTACGGCACCGACACCAATCCGGTGGTCACCGATTTCTTGGCGGAGCTTTTGCACGACCCCGACCCCATGGCAGCGGAGGTGGCTACCTTGAGCGAGGATGCAGTGGCCAGGGCGCGCAGCAGGCTTCACCTCCCCACTCGATTGAAGGGAGCTGGCATCCGCCGCATGGCTACCGTTCGTGATGCCGCCTTCATCGGCTGCATGAACGCCATCCTCCCAAGGTTCATGACTAAGAACTCCGGCACCAACACCCCCACCCCTGGTTTCTTCGACCCACAGCTCGGGTCCGTACTTGGCCGAGGCAGCTTCAACGCAAATTCTTCCGCCCGCCAGTATGACCACTTCCTCAACGATGCTCATGGGTCGGACAGCTACGCCGCGGAGATGCGCGAGGCGTGGGGCCGCCTCCAAGCGGCTACTGCTGGCCATCTCGGCGACGCAGATGCACGCCAGATGGAGCGGGAAGTGGAGGCTGCGTCGGGCTCGCAAAAGGAGCTGACGGCATTTCTAGACCAGGCCAACAACTCTCGGCTTCGAAATGAGGTGTGCGCTCTCCCTGCCACATGTAGGGAACGGATCTTGTTCAACCAGCTCGGCGCGGCGTCAGGCATGTGGACAGTGGCCATCCCCACCGCGCGGACAGCCATGACTCCGCATGAGCTGCGGGAGGTCGCTGCCGGGTACTTCTTTCTGCCTAGCCCGTGCTTGGCCCCGGTGGTTGGGTGCCAGATTATTCTGCCCTCGACGGAGCACAACCCCGTCATTGTTGATCTATACGGCGACGCGCTCATGAACCTCCCGGCGCCTGGAGACGCTCACTGGCGTGTACAGCACGACGCTATCGCAGATGCCTTCCGCGATCATTGTGTTCACGACCTAGGTATCGCGGTACGGCGGGAGGTGGATGACTTGTTCCAGCAGGCAGTGCCTCTCGGCAACACCGTACCCCGGGATGAACTCAAGGACCTAGTGCCGGACGCAGAGCTCTCCCTTCCGGCGTTCAACGTCGTGACCGGGAGCTATGATCCCCGGAGCTTGAAGTCCACGCTGCTAGAGTTCAAGACTATGCGGTACGGGGTCAAGTACACTTCAGTGCCCCGGGCCACAGCTGTGGATCGGTTTGAGCGCTCCCTGTTGGGCGACATACAACGGGGGTTGGCTACGCGGGACGCGGCGTGGCACAACACAGAGCCCGGACACAAGGGTCCTCTTCGAGACATCCTGGATATGTCGGAGTACACGGGCATGGTCTTCGGCACAGTGGGTGAGGTGAGCAAGGGGGTGCACCGCACAGTGCGTGGTATCGCATGCTTGGCTGCGGACCGGGGTGCCCTCTCATCGCGGGGCACTCGGTGCATCACCCGGGCTCACCAGGAGGCCTTGCTCGCAAGAGATTTCCTCGGGGTCCTGAGCTTGGTAGCCGCTCGAGAGCGTGCTCGCTGCCTCATCAGACGGCGCAGATTCGTCTCCCATCCCGTTGCTGAAGCTGCACAGCACGTCCGAGGATCACCCACACACACACGTGCTCGCGTGGCCCGGACTCTGAACCGTGTGCGCATCACTCATCCATCCCGCCTTATGCGGGATGCGGGCCGCTTTTAGGCGGCTTGCTGTGTTGATTTTCTAATTCTGGGGAACTGCCCTTTTTGTAATTCACACCTGGTAGCGACGTATGGACGTACCCTGTAGCGATGTAGCGACCTACGGGTACATGGCTGGTGCCTCGGTGCCTGGCGGCGACGGAACGCGTCGACATAATCCGTTTAAAAACTCCTTAACGACCGAATTATTTGATTTTCTGCACGAGCCGGACTTTTGGTACGCCGCGGGGCGTACCAAGCCCCGCGCCCGCGCGGCGGCCGCATGTACGCGCGCTATGTACGCGGGACTGAGCGCCCTCGTAGGATATGTTATATACGAGTGTACGTGTCCAGCATCCACACTGCAGTACTTACCGGGTTAATGTTACCTCGCCAACCTTTCCTGGCAGTCGTCGCTCGGGCGCTCAATCCCGAGCCCGCCGCCTGCGCCCTCGGATCCACGGCGCTTCCAAGGGTGTAGTCGTTGCTGCCGCTGCTCGCCGCCATCATCCCCGCAGGCCGCCAGCGCGCAGCCGCCCGCCGACGCTGCCCTCCTTGCTGCCCTCGACGCCTTGTGTGCTGCAGGTGCGCGCCTCGGAGTTTGCCTTGCCAGCGCGCTGCGCGCGGCTGGCCGCCCCTCGCCCCTCCCGCCTGGCCACGCCGACTCCTCAATTGCTGCTGCTCGCCGCCATCCCCGCAGGCCGCCAGCGCGCAGCAGCCGCCCACCGACGCTGATCACCCTGCCCTGCACACCCTGTCTACTGCTGGTGCGTGCCTCGGAGCCTGCCCTGCATGCGCGCTGCGCGCGGCTAACCGCCCCTTGCCCCTCCCGCCTGGCCATGCTGCCGACTCCTCAATTGCTGCTGCTCGCCGCCATCCCCGCAGGGCGCCAGCGCGCTGCAGCCGCCCACCGACGCTGCCCACCCTGCCCTCCACACCCTGTCTACTGCTGGTGCGTGCCTAGGAGCCTGCCCTGCATGCGCGGTTGGGGCGGCTAACCGCCCCTTGCCCCTCCCGCCTGGCCATGCTGCCGACTCCTCAATTGCTGCTGCTCGCCGCCATCCCCGCAGGCCGCCAGCGCGCTGCAGCCGCCCACCGACGCTGCTCACCCTGCCCTGCACACCCTGTCTACTGCTGGTGCGTGCCTCGGAGCCTGCCCTGCATGCGCGGTGGGGGCGGCTAACCGCCCCTTGCCCCTCCCGCCTGGCCATGCTGCCGACTCCTCAATTGCTGCTGCTCGCCGCCATCCCCGCAGGGCGCCAGCGCGCTGCAGCCGCCCACCGACGCTGCCCACCCTGCCCTCCACACCCTGTCTACTGCTGGTGCGTGCCTAGGAGCCTGCCCTGCATGCGCGGTTGGGGCGGCTAACCGCCCCTTGCCCCTCCCGCCTGGCCATGCTGCCGACTCCTCAATTGCTGCTGCTCGCCGCCATCCCCGCAGGGCGCCAGCGCGCTGCAGCCGCCCACCGACGCTGCCCACCCTGCCCTGCACACCCTGTCTACTGCTGGTGCGTGCCTAGGAGCCTGCCCTGCATGCGCGGTTGGGGCGGCTAACCGCCCCTTGCCCCTCCCGCCTGGCCATGCTGCCGACTCCTCAATTGCTGCTGCTCGCCGCCATCCCCGCAGGCCGCCAGCGCGCTGCAGCCGCCCACCGACGCTGCCCACCCTGCCCTCCACACCCTGTCTACTGCTGGTGCGTGCCTAGGAGCCTGCCCTGCATGCGCGGTTGGGGCGGCTAACCGCCCCTTGCCCCTCCCGCCTGGCCATGCTGCCGACTCCTCAATTGCTGCTGCTCGCCGCCATCCCCGTAGGCCGCCGGCGCGGAGCGGCCGCCCACCGACGCTGCTCACCCTGCCCTGCACACCCTGTCTACTGCTGGTGCGTGCCTCGGAGCCTGCCCTGCATGCGCGGTTGGGGCGGCTAACCGCCCCTTGCCCCTCCCGCCTGGCCATGCTGCCGACTCCTCAATTGCTGCTGCTCGCCGCCATCCCCGCAGGCCGCCGGCGCGGAGCGGCCGCCCACCGACGCTGCTCACCCTGCCCTGCACACCCTGTCTACTGCTGGTGCGTGCCTCGGAGCCTGCCCTGCATGCGCGGTTGGGGCGGCTAACCGCCCCTTGCCCCTCCCGCCTGGCCATGCTGCCGACTCCTCAATTGCTGCTGCTCGCCGCCATCCCCGCAGGCCGCCGGCGCGGAGCGGCCGCCCACCGACGCTGCCTTCCCTGCCCTCCACGCCCTGTGTGCTGCTGGTGCGTGCCTAGGAGCTTGCCCTGCATGCGCGGTTGGGGCGGCTAACCGCCCCTTGCCCCTCCTTCCTGGCCACGCTGTTTTCGTTGGAGCCCCTGGTGCGCGGCTCTCCCGCTGCCTGACTGTTGCGCGCTGTGATTCTATGGCCTGGCCCGCCACGCCTTCTATGATGTAGATGCATGCCTCGCTGTTTGCCGTGCTTGCGCGTGGCACATGCATGTCTCTCTTTTTGCTTGTCGTTTTGTGTGCTGTCATGTGTACGTATGGTCCGCTTGTGCTGGGCAACATGCGAAGCAGTGATCGTGATCGAGTATGACCTTGCGAACACATACATAAATAGGGCCACCCTCAGCCCCATTGGTCAGTCAGATAAACATCATGCTGCTGGCAACAATATAAGGCGCATTTACACGTTCACGCAAGCACCAGGAACAGTCAACAACATTGCGGCGCCTGAGGAGCGCGCACAACTGTTACTGCAACCCCAGGAGCACCAGCACACGACCGCCAGGGGCAGCGACGGGTACTTGTGGCGCAGCTGGAGAGATGGGTCATTGCATACCTTGTTGAACGCTTCAAGAAGGCCGGCAAGGATGTGCCTACTTCTCTTAGAGGCTCACCTGTCAGTCTCAAGGTGAGCTCACTGCAATCTCGTGTAGATGATTTGAGAAAAGTTGGCGCCTGGTGCCCAACCGATTCAGACTCCCTCATGAAATGGCGCCGCTCAAAGGGTGATGAGCCTCCTGAGCGGCCGGAGGATCAACACAGAAGAAGAGGAGGCTTGGCACGCACCGTAGTTGAGTAGTGGTGTAGAAGCAAGAGCTGAGTAGTGGTGCGGGAATAGTAATACGGTTGATCCATGAGCATTGCTGGCGCCCGCGCCAAGTGGAAATGGTTTTAAGCATAATACTAAACATAATCATCCGCTCATTCCCCCATTAGTGGTGCAGCGACAAATGCTTGCAGTGAAGTGGTGTTGCGACACTGCTAGATCGGCAATGCATTGCGACGGTGCAGCAACAAGATACTATCTATATTCTTATACACATTTGTAAAATAAATAATTAATGTATTCCTTTCTAGCATTTGTCAAATATTCATGGATGTCCATCACTTCCTGGCTGACTGCAAATCACAAACTTTACAACATTGGAGACATGTTGCTTGCATGTGTGAAATTTGCATAATTCAAAGACGTCGCTGGGTAGTGCAACATCCACTTTCCAGCAACATATGAATGCAAGAGTTGAGCAACGGTGATGCACAAATATTTCTGGCGCACAACATCGTAATGATATTAATGCACTCAGTTACCACAACTCGTCCTTTTGGTACGCACACTGCATGATGAATGTGCATGGAGGCCCCACATAGGGTTGCCTCAGCTCGCCGTCCTTCCTTTTGGTACTGGCGTACCAAATGGTACGCTGCGCGTACCAAACCCTTGGATTTTCACCAGGTTGGCCTGGAGCATCAAGCAGCGAGAAAAAATAGAGAGAGAGAGAAAAGCATCAATTCATAAATCCTGCTACTGGCAGGACCTATAAACCTTATCGGTACCTTAGTATCGCGACCGAGCAACAGCAGCAGCAGCGCACTCCGCAAGCCACGCGGGCCGCCGGACGAAGCGGCGCAGCGCGGATCAATGCAGAACCTCTTCGCAAGTCGCCCTCGCGCCTACTCCGCTGCCTTCACCCGAGCCTACCCCGTGTAACCAAATCCATCACTCCGCTGCCATTCATCGACACGTCGCACCCACCCAGAAGCGAGCCAGCTACGCCTTTTCACTGCTGCCTTGTGCCCTGTGCGGTTTTGGCAGCTGCCTCCGAGGGCAGCGGTTCGCTGGACGCGTGTAGCCCCTTCTGCTGCCGTGCTGCGCTGACCTCCCAGGTGGCCAGCATGCCGCCGGCTGCCGCTCCACGCTGCGCCACGCTGTGTTTCCTCCGCCTGCCGCGAGGCCGCGCTGCCGCCAGCCCCTCCCCAGCCCCAGCGCGTACTGGCACCCTCACATACTGCAGACGCAGGTGGTTGCCTGCGCCTTCCTCGCCTCCCCAGCTCCACGACTGCCATGCGCTCTCCCCTCTCCCGCCTGCCCACCAGCTGCAAGCCCCCGTCGTCGCCGCAGTCCACCAGCTGGAACTGAGCCTTGCCCGCGCTGCAGGTGCGCTCCGGGCCGAAACTTAAGCGGCTGGGCAGCTACCAGCCGGCGGGGACAGGGCGCTTCATTGCGCACGGCGGCGAGTAGCAGTGAGGCTGACCCGCAGGTGGGTGTTTTGTGTGGGACGCTCACCGGTGAGCCAAAGGCTGAGGCTATTGCTGCTCCTTCGTGGAACCATTGGGCCACCTGAGTGCCGCACGGCGGCGCTGCCTTCTCGAATTACCATACCTTCCATTGCTGCACTTGCCTGCCGGGCTCACAGGAGGGGTTTTCCTGCTGCTTGGCGGCGCAGATGACAGAGCGGCGGAGATACTTCCTCAAGTATGTGCAGGAGGTGCAGCCGCAGATCATGGAGCAGTTTGCGGATAAGGCGCATCCACAGGTGGGAAGCCTGCCCTCGGGAATAGGGGATGGGTGCGGAGGAAGTGGTTGGGCAGTGGCTCAGTGGCGTCCATTTCGGCCGCATGCGCAAGGTGGTGGACGCAATGCGGCAGACCGTGACCAACATGTTGGGCACGCTTCCGCCACAGTTCTTCCAAGTCACTATCAGCACGGTGCCCCCCTTCTCCCCCCCCCCCGCCCCCCCCGCGCCACCCCTTCCCCACCCCCTCTTCCCAGCTTTGTCCGCATGTTCGATTAGGGTCACTCACGCTGCCCTGGCCTGCCCTGCCCTCCACATTCAGGTTGGGGAGAACCTAGCGCAGCTCATGTATACCGTCCTCATGTCGGGCTACATGTTCCGCAACGCTCAGGTGCCCTCCCCCTCTTCCTCCCCAGCTGCCCCCCCCCCCCCCCCCCCCCTCGTGGCTGCCTCTGACGCACCCTCGCACCCCCCGAGCACACAGTACCGCATGGATATGCGCAACAGCATGGGCTCCCTCATGCCCGGCGGCTTCAGCGACCAGGTCGCTGGGCAGTTGGCCGCAGCCCCCGCCACGGATGAGCAGTACGCGCCTGGCTCCCAGAAGAACGGAGTCATGGTGCGCATGCTGCTGGCCTCCTGCTCTTCGCGGCGACGTGGCCATGGGTGCGAGCTGCAGGGCCTGATCACCCTGGTGGATGGTTGGCAGGGGGAGGTGGTGCGCTGGAGCCACCAGGACGGCGCGGAGGTGCTCCCGGCGGACAAGTACATCGAGATGTTGGAGCGCGAGGTGCGGCTGCTGAAGGAGCAGGTGTCCACGCGGCAGCGCCTAGACGAGGATCGCAACGACCTCATAGAGTACCTCAAGTCGCTGGAGCCGCACAACCTGCAGGTGAGCAGCCTGCCCCAGCGCCACACACAGACACAGCCACACAAACACACAGCCACACACACACACACACACAGCCACACAGTCGCTACTCTCACTCCCTTAACATTCCCTTGTATAACCACACTTAATGTCACATATCGGTTGTTGTCTTCTTATGAGGATGTTCGGTCATTGAGTTCATAGTTCACATCATTACCTTCCCACTTGCTCTTATACAAGTAGTACAGATCGCCATCATCGCTGTGCTTTTTTATTTGCAGTGGAGATGCATTTAGACTCTCAGGAAAAGAGTAATCATCTTATTATTGTTGCCCTCCATCGATTTTCCCATTCTCCGTTCGTTCTCTTCATTTTGCGGCCATTGCTGGTCTGCGGGTTTGGTACGGATAGGCCGTCACATGTGTGGCTGATTGATATCAGGTGATAATCACTGAGACGACATATGCGCATATCGCATCCAATCCCGGGATGGGAGAGTGGGCATATGTAAGCTGTGCAGTATCCTGACCTGCGTGCCCGCGTCATCTCAGGAGCTGACGGAAAATGCGGGCGAGGATGTTCTGGACGCCATGAACTCATTCATCCAGCGCCTGCTGGGCAGCAACGACCCTGAGGAGCTCAAGTCCGCATCCAACGAGAGCACGGCGGCCGAGCTCGCGAGGATGCTGTACTGGCTGATGGTTGTGGGCTACAGCCTGCGCACGATCGAGGTGCGCCCGGGCCGTCCTGCCTGTCAAGTATGACTCTGCTCTGGACACACATTCCTGACTGCAGTGGCCGATGATGCGTGTTCTGACTGGCTTGGCTGGTAGGTGCGCTTTGACATGGAGCGGACTCTGGATTCACCTGATGCGGCCGACCTGCCAAGCGAGCTGCCAGGCCAAAATGGACTGTAGGAAGAAGCGCTGGCCCCACTTGGAGTTATCCCTTGGATGCCGGCTGGTGCTGCTTTTACTGCTGCGAGTGCTTTGATACGCAGCATAAAACACCCCCCCCCCCCCCCCCCCCCCCCCTCCACATTTTGGATGGCGTGTCAAAATGCATGAGGACGGCCCTGCCCTCCTGTTGTGTAGACCGCTCCCTGATTGGTTCCTTATTGACGCGGAGAAGCGCTGGTCCCGTACTAGTTCCTTGAGAAGCGCTGCGCATCACACATTGGCTTGGCAGCTGCCAGGGGGGTTATCTGCCCCTTCATCACCGTTACGTGGTTGTGTTTGGCCTGGTCTGTGGGCATCCATCTGCCTCGCAATGGGCACTTCAGTTGCTGTCACGGGCACAGCGCCCTGAGTCTTAATAGACACCTCGAGGGAGGGCCTAGATTGGGCGAGGCAGATGTCGCGGCAAAGATCAAAGCGCTGCTTAATCTTACGAGCGGTAGACTGACCGAGGTAGGGCTTGCAACGATCATCATCTCTGAGCATTTATATAGGTTTCAATTGCCTTTATAGATGTATATGCATACAAATAGATGCGAGGGCAAAATAAACAGCATGTAAAATTGCAGTGGTTATTGCCAGAAGAATATAAATATTATGTCTACATTCAGGATTTCTCTCGCTGCGCTGTGCATTGTTCGCTGTATCATTGCCACCACATGGGCTACATGCGTGTGGTGCGCCGCTGGGAAGCTATGCACACGGTGTTTGCTTGGAGTATTGCACCCATTTGCTGTGCCTGCAAGTAGAATCAGCTGACCTTTGGGCGGCAGCATGGGCCACCTGAAATATGGCCAAGTTTGATTTGCTGCCACATGGCTGTCATGCATCTATTCAGAGGTCATTCACTTGTCAATGCTGCATGTCTCCTGGGCATGCAGAAGTAGGCATAGGGCTTGTTGCGATGCATGAGTAGTACACTGCTGTTTCTGTCTATGTGTCAAAGTAATATGAGCCCGTCCGGTTGCTGTCCGTGCCCGCCCATGGGCAGCAGCAGCAGCCTATCAAGCCCCGCCATTCGTTCCATTTACTTCGACGCCTCCTCGAAGTTCTCGCCCTCCACGAGGTCGGGCACGTCTGCACAAGTGGGTGGGGGCAGCCAGGGGTCACTGTCGTCAGCGCAAATATAATTGGTGGTATTGCGTATGCGTGGGCATATATACTGGCTACACGACCGACCATACTAGCATATGGGTGCGCACCATCGTCATCGTCATCATCACCACCCGGGGCGGCACCGCCTGCCTGCTCCGCAAGCTGCTTCAGGTTCTGCAGGTTGTCAGTGCCCAGCTGGTTGAAGATCGTGGGCAACAGCTCCTGCAGCTCTGCGACAGCATTAAACCACAAGAGGTTGAGTCGAGCACGGAGAGAAGGGAGCGGAAACAGGACCATGGTTGGCAGAAAAAAACAACTTTGTAGGGAGCACAGGAGGGAGGGGGTGCTCACTCTTGGTCTGCGAGGGGCCGCTGACGACATAGGTGTTGGCCTGGATCGAGGCTTGCACTGAGGGATGGGATGAGGAAATAGAGGATTAGCGAGTGTGGGCAGCCGAGTGTGGGCAGCCGAGGCAGCCCAGGGGCAGAACGGACATCAAAGGCACCACAGACATCCAGGCGCACCCTTGGGGTTCAGGAAGTGGATGACGTCCTCGCCCTTGAAGATGTTCACCTCCTCGATGCCGGGAATGGTGTTCACACCGAGGCGCTTGAGTGTGCCCTGAAGGCGCTTGTCATCCGTGGATGTCGTCTTGTGGACGGCCTTCTTCTTCCTGGAGACAGTCCAAAGAAGAGAGAAATTAAAGAGTGGGGGCGGGGGGGGGGGGGGGGGGGGGGGGGGGGGGGAGGAGGTTCAGCTAATGCTCCAGGGAGTGCTTGCCGAAATTGTGGTTGGGCATACCCATGGGGCAGGGTGAGCAGAGACACACACATGACAGCCGGTATGTCTTCATTGGCTAAGTAGTAGAGACAAGGCGGATTTGACGTCATTCATGGCACGGACGAGCGTCTTTCTGGCCGCTTAGATGGAGGGGAGGGGAGGGGCGCATATTGAGTTAGGGGGGCGGGGGCACCTGCGCACGGTGCCCTTGCCGCCGGTGCGAACCGCACCGGCCATCCGCTGAAGCTTCTCAACGTTCATCTGCAGCAGGGAATGAGTCAGGCGAGGGACGTGCCATTTAGCCATGCGTAGGGTATAGTTCTCAGCGCCCGCTTGTCTACGCCAAATGAACAACCCCCCCCCCCCCCCCCCCCCGCCCCTTCTCCACCCCCCCCCCCCCCCCCCCCGCTCCCACCCTCTCCAAAACCACCAGGGGTGGTTGAGACCGACCCCTTCTCCCCTCCACTCCCATGCTGCCCCAGAAACGCCATCTCGGCTTGCGAATGCATTTTGAGGGATTCCACAGGAAAGAGTCCCCGTTCCATCTACAAGGCGTTTCCATCCCAGGCTCCAGGGGTAGGGGGAAGCTGCAAACGCCACTGAGGCTGATCGCCGCCGCAGGCGGAGGGGGATGGTTGGGGGTGGCGGGGGAGGGGGGGGGGGGGGGGGGGGGGGGTCGCCTGCCCGTCGCCTCACAGCGTGTACGCGGGCTCGATCCCCGAAAATTGTGTGACCTTTCGCCGCGTTTGCGTGCCTGTTGCTCGCGTTTATAGTGTGGCCACAACTACCTCTCCACTTGCCTTGCCAAGTGCCGGAAGCGAGACACCGTCTCTGAGCGAGCCGCCGCCGCCGCCGCCGCGAGAGAGCGTGTCGTAATCTACTGGAACGTCCGGAGATTACAGTACTGGTAGCCCGAATCTAGACCGACGAGCATTTATTACATTGACACAAAGTACAGCCACGAATAACGTGGAGTAGGCGGCGGTGCCATCCCGTGATTACGGGTAGGTGGCCGCCAGGGAGAAGCGGAGGTAGTCACCCCAGTGCCGCGAGACAGGACCACGCGAACGAACACTGCTGCATTCTCCTGGATTCCCGGACTAGGTAACTACTTAGACCGTGAGCGCGGCGGTTCTGCGTGGTGGGGCGCCGGCGAGCGCCACATACTGTTGTAGGCTGCTAACCTTCTTTAAGTACAGTCCTGCGGCGCCCTCGGCGCAAGGCGGCGGCCGGCGGCTACCTCCCGCTCAAAGATGAGACTGAAAGCGGGAGGCAAACTAACCTTGTGGCGATCCCTTCGTCCCGGGAAGCCAGTACGAATGCGGCAGAAGGGGAACAGGCGGCTGCAGCAACGACGACGGCAAGAGAGGGGTTATCGGGTTGGCCAGCCCGAGACCGGATAGCATCGGGAGCAGCAGCACCGCGCGCCGCCCCGCCCGCCCACGCGCGGCGGTGCTCGTCAGAGCTGTTCGCTCTCGGCTGCTCGTATCGTCGCGCCGCCCGGCGCTCGGCTTGCTGCCTGCTGATGCTGATCCAGCGACATCAGCGTAGCTAGGGTACTGGATTTTATTATAGGGTTATACAGCTAGGATCAACCTAACAAACCCTACTGAAGATATCTACATTGACTTTCTGCACCCTTTATCCTGAGTATGCTGACGGTCGTTTTGGTTACATATGGGAGCGATGAATGCTTTGTGAGTGCTCCGTAAACCTCCACGTGATGCCCTAGGGTATCAGGCTGGTGTAGCAGAATCCGGGAAAACCCTCCCACAGCTAAATATCGCGACGACTCGTGGACACGTACGAGTATTGAAAACGGCGTAATATACTACTGGCGGTACGTCACAGTTAGACGGCGACCCACTTCGCGCCGCGCGTCTCGCGCGGAAACCGGTACCGGTAGCGACTAAGTGTATGCAGGACGAAAAACGAGAAGGCGGCATCGGCGCGCGCTGCCGCCACGCCCAGCACGTCGGCTGAAAGCCAACCGACCGTCTCCCGGCGGCCGCCGCGCGACAAGACAGTTCCAAACATCCGCCTCACACCCCACGCAGTGGCAGCAAACTCAGCGCGACTGTTCGTGAGAGGAGCCTGCACACCGAGGAAGCGCGCGTGCCGTTGCGTGGTGTAGCGCCGCGATGTCGCGCAGGTGGGCCGCCGAGCCCCCCCCCCCCCCCCCCCCCCCCCCCCCTCTCCCCGTTTCGCGCGGGCTCTGCCCCTCTCACGGCGGGATCCACCGATCCAACCCTCCCTTCCCTGCCTTCCTTTTTCATCCCTTGCCTGTACGGGAACCCGTCTCTTTACATGGATAAGAGATTCCTGCCAACTTCGCTACTTAATTGCACAACGAATTCATTGCGCGGCTGGGGGTATAGGCGTAACAGCACGCTCCAGAGGAAGGAGAGCAGGGAAGAGAGGGGATCCTGTGGACTTCGCCTGAGGGGTATCTGCCCCTCGTTCTCCCTCCCCCTCGGGTGAAACCGATGTCTACAGGGTGCAGAAGGTGGATGGCGGTAATGCCATCGATCTGGACGATGAGGGCGCGGTGGAGTTTGAGACGAGCAAGAGCGTGAAGGTGGTCACCACCTTTGAGGGCATGAGGATCCGAGAGGACCTGCTGCGCGGCGTGTACGCATACGGCTTCGAGAAGCCGTCCGCCATCCAGCAGCGTGCCGTGATGCCCATCATCTCTGGGCGCGACGTCATCGCGCAGGCGCAGTCGGGCACGGGCAAGACCTCCATGATCTCGCTCTCCCTCTGTCAGATGCTGGACACTAGCATCCGCGAGTGCGTACCCTACAGCCGCAGCCCCCCCGCACAGCTCTGCTTTTGCTCAGGGGTGGAACTGTGGTTGTATGTGGGTGTGTGTTGGGGGGGGGGGGGGGGGGGGGGGGGTCTGGCTGTGGCTGTTGGTTTGGCTCTGACGTTGTGCGCGTGGCCATGATGTGTTGCAGGGTGCAGGCGCTGGTGCTGTCACCCACAAGGGAGCTAGCGCTGCAGACGGAAAAAGTTATGCTGGCGGTCGGCGACTTCATCAACGTGCAGGTCCACTCCTGCATCGGTGGCAAGAGCATAGGTACGCTGCAAAGTCCCCTCTACAATCACCCGCAACCTTTCACATTCACCTGCAGGGATGATGAGACTCACCTGGCTGGCAACTCCACCACCCCAGCCATTTCCTGCTCTCTCTCACTCCGCTCCTCCCTCTGTGCTCTGTGAAATGCCTACAGGGGATGACATCCGCAAGCTGGAGAACGGCGTACACATTGTGTCAGGCACACCAGGACGCGTGTTTGACATGATCAAGCGCCGCACCCTGCGCACGCGCTCCATCAAGACGCTGGTGCTGGATGAGGCGGACGAGATGCTCTCCAAGGGCTTCAAGGAGCAGATCTATGATGTTTACCGCTACCTGCCCCCGGACACACAGGCAAGCCCCCCCCCCCCCCCCCCCCCGCCCTTCTCCTGCTCTTCCCCCACCAACATGCATAGCTTTCCTCTTGCAGTCGTGCTTAACGCAATTGTAGTACATCTGGCATTGAGGCGCTGCCCTGACCTTGCCGAGCTGCGCTGTGGGAAGAGTGGCTGGCCTGACCTGGCCGAGCTGCGCCACGCTGGGCACACAGGTGGTGCTTGTGTCGGCGACGCTGCCGCACGAGGTGCTCGAGATGACCCACAAGTTCATGACCGACCCCGTGCGCGTGCTCGTGAAGCGCGATGAGCTGACGCTGGAGGGCATCAAGCAGTTCTTCGTGGCAGTGGAGCGTGAGGAGTGGAAGTTTGACACGTTGTGCGACTTGTACGACACGCTCACCATCACGCAGGCCGTCATTTTCTGCAACACCAAGCGCAAGGTGCGCTTCACCCACCACCCCTGTACCAAGCCCTGCTCCGTCTTTACCCTTAATTTTGTGTACTTTTAATACTTTTTACTTCAATGTCTATACCTTTGCGCCACCTTCGCTGATCAATAATGTGTCAGTTTCCAGGGTTATAGGAATGAGTGTTCTGGTTACATGTAGCAGCTATACATATTAACTTATTCTGTATTATCATACGGCCGGAAACTGCTGGAAGCTGCTGCTTGGGAAGCTGCCCGGCCCTGTGTGCCCCTCTTTGTACCCTGTGAACTCACAGCCAGCTGGTCTGGTCGCAGGTGGACTGGTTGACCGAGAAGATGAGGCAAAACAACTTCACCGTGTCCGCCATGCACGGCGACATGCCGCAGAAGGAGCGCGACGCCATCATGGGCGAGTTCCGCGGCGGGGGTACACGTGTGCTCATCACCACCGACGTGTGGGCACGCGGCCTGGACGTCCAGAATGTGAGATCCCCATTCCCCTTGCCGCCCCTGGAAGGAATGTGCTCTGATGTGCAACGGCGGCAGCAACACCCGCCAACCTCAAACGCGAGGCAGACAGGTGTGTTTGCAGCATGCTGAGCAGTGTTTGATGCTTTGGCAGGTGTCTCTCGTCATCAACTATGACCTTCCCAACAACCGTGAGCTCTACATCCACCGCATCGGTCGCTCTGGTCGCTTTGGCCGCAAGGTGGGACTCGCCTAGCCCGCCCCTCGGCCTGCGTTTCTGTTGGCTGCCCCCTTGCCATCTGCTGACTCGCCCCGCCTGTGCAGGGTGTCGCCATCAATTTTGTGCGCAACGATGACGTGCGCATCCTCCGCGACATTGAGCAGTACTACAGCACCCAGATAGATGAGATGGTGCGCTGCCCCTGCACCCCGGCCGCGTTCTTACCGGTCCTGACCCTTAGCCTGCGGTCCTCAAGGGGTCCATTTTGCCCCTTGACAAACTCTGGGCGCTCTGGGCAAACTGACCCCCCCCCACCCCCCCCCACCCCCCCCCCCCCTCCCCTGTGTTCACAGCCCATGAATGTCGCAGATTTGATATAAACAGGCCACCCCAGAAGAGCCTGGCTATCATCTTGGTGTTGCAACTCCAGTAAAACAAAGGGATGGGCAGAAGGTGTGGGCGCCACCAACGGTGCCCCCTCCCCCTCCCCCTACACACGCGCGCTTCTTACCTCTGGCCCTCCAGGGGCAGTATGCACGGAACAGGCACTCCTTTGATGTGTGAGCACGCTCCCCCGGCGCGGGTCTTCCTCTCCCACCATGTAAGCAGCTGAGCCTTGCCGACTTGCAGAGCCCCCTTCTCATGGTGACCCCCCCATGCACCCAACACCATGGGGCCCTGCCCAGCATGATCCGAGGCCGGCGCACGAGCGGCAACCCGTTGCGCCCTGCCATGCGTACCCCCTGCAGTGCAATGCGCCCTGCCCAGCATGATCCATGCACCCAACACCATGGCGCGCTGGCCGAAACGTTCCGAGGCCGGCGCACGAGCGGCAACCCGTTGCTCCCTGCAATGCAACGCCCTGCAATGTGTATATTTGGATTGGGACTTCCAATGTGTTTTTGGATTTGCAATCGCCCGCGGCAGCACGTCCATGGCACTGTCCACTCTGTACACATGGGGCGCAATGGGGCCGGGGGCCGGAAGGAAAATAAACATGCGCGCAGTTGTGGACGGAAAGTGCGCGCGCAGATTTACTCGGTTGCGCTCGTACATTGGAAGTATCTACTCGTGTTGCCAATTCTGGGATTACTGTACGAGTGCACGGTTATATATTTTGTTATTGGCTACCCCCAGGCCTCTGGGCTGGGCGTGATTAGCCATACCATACCACATCGTGTTACTGTATGCATTGCAACATTGTAGTCGCTACTCACTGCGTCGCCTCACCCGGGGGCTGTTTCAACATTTTGCCGTCCTTGAAAACTGAACGTTTTTTGGCGGGGGAAGAATACGGCGGCATGTGGGCGGCAAAAGACAGGTGGTACCCACAGGCCGCTGCACGCAGCGACGCCTCGCACTGCTGCACCGCTACCCCATTCGGCAGCGCGCCGCATTATTAGCGCAACAATATCAAGAAAAAACTGTGTGCTAGTTCTCTGCCCACCCTACAGATAGTGGCAGTGACAGTGGGGCAGCGTGCCGCTGTTTTCGTCATACTGCAGTATTACCATCATGTTTCTTTCATGGGACAAAGATGTGCGTGATATAACACAATATATATCAACCCCCCCCCCCCCCCCCCCCCCCCCTTCAGAACAGATGCCCATGCTCGTTTTTTGGGTCCATATATCGCATTGGGCCACCACGTACCGGTGCCCAGTCTCGTTTGAATGGAAAGAATTACAGAAAAGAGTGTTGGCAAGGACAAAGAGCGTCTTCGCAGGTCCACACACAGACCTGCCTGCATCACCGTGGCAACACTGCTGACTGCAGAGGGGCTGCATCCGGCAGCACTACACATGCCGCTTTGGTCACCCAGCAGGCTCTAGTTGGGGTGGAACACGGATCGCAGCCAATCAGCCAGCTGCGCATCTACAACAAACAAGCCATCCTCCACGTTGAGGAGGGCCTCCAGCTTCGGCAGCAGCTCAGGGCCAGCGCCCATGTACGCTGGGAGCTCCTCAGGGGCAGGGACTGCTTCCGGAGCCCCATCCGCGACCGGCGCAGTGTCCAGCAGGGAGGCGGTGCCGCCCGGCAGCGCACTGGGGGGGCGCCCATGGTTCTCATCGACCGCCTCCTCATCCACAATGTCCTGCCGCAGGAACGAGCCCAGCTCACGCATCAGCTCCACCAACTCCTCGGAAGACGGTGGCTCCCGGGCGCTCATCAGCGGCTGCCCCTCAGCGCCTCCCTCGTCCGCCCTCACGCGCAGGTCCTTCACACGGCGCGCCATCCCGCGCACTGCCCCAAGCGGGAACGCCTTGTCGCCAAAGTCCGCTGCGCCCTCCGCTGCCTCATACTCATCCAACGGCGCACTTCCGCGGTCGCCAGCCGGAACTGCCACATACAGCATCGCCACATACGCTGGCGCAGGTTCCGCTGCCAGGAGCACTTCGTTGCTCACGTCACCTTCGCCTGTGTCGGCACCCACAAGGAAATCAGTTGCTAGGAAGCCTCAGCCTGCGGCCCGAAATGGCGATGCCTGGCGCAGCAAAACGCGAAAAGCAACGTGCACACAGCACTCAGACCTTCTCGTAGTTGCAGCACCTCAAAATAGGCCTAGTTTACTATGCTGTGTATGAAAGTAGCCAAACAGCCCATGCCGTAGTATTACGCGCACTTTTCTGTTGATATTTGATGTATAATGCATGCATCCTCAGAACCGTCAAGATGCTGCCAGCACAATAACTGGGTTAGTTTTATAAGCGCGGTGCAGTACAGGGATCAAGGCACTCACCAAGCTGGCCCTCAGCATACCAGGACTCGTTGTCCTGCCAGCAGCCGTCTTGTTCATGCCACTGCACCACCACCAGACCGGGCACCAGAGGCTGCGGCCCCGCAGCGGCACCTGCAGGAGCAGCAGCGCCCTTCTTGCCGCCCTTGGCCTCGGCTGCAGGCGCAGGGGCGGCGGCCGCCGCCTCGCCGCCGTCCTCGTCTGGCGGTTGCACCCCGGGGCGAAGCACGGGCACCGCCGGCAGGCAGCATTCAGTGGCGTACTTGGGGCACTCCGCCCGCAGCACTCGGTGCAGCTCTGCTGCCATCGCCACCTGGCGTTCGCATACATCCAAGCTACCAATGCCTGCGTTGCGTCGGCACGCATGCAGTGAAGGGGATCAGCAGCGACACTCCGAAACACTGGGAGGGCCTTGCCCAAAGAGGGGTGAAGAGGGCAGGCACGGGGACAGTGCTGGGAGTTGGTGTAAGTGGGTACTGGCACACCATCAAGGAATCAAGGCAAGTGGCAAGAAAGGCATTTGTTGTGAGCTGAGACGCACCTGGACGGCGGCGCAGGTTGACAAGCTCCAGCAGCAGCACGCGGCCGGTCTCAACATCGGGCATAGAACGGTCCGACGGCAGTGCAGAGCCGCGGGTGCTGGTGAGGAACGCCTCGCGGGTGGCCACCAGCTCAGACGCCCACTGCATGCAGCAGGCACCGGCAGTACATTAGCACCCATCCCCTCTTCACAAATATCGTGGCTTGCTCCATGCATGCGCACCGCCGGACCACAAGGGTTCCGTGCTCCCAATCTGCCGAAGGCATCACACTCAGCAGCGCTGCTCACCTTGGGCACGTTGGTGACTGACACGCCATCGACGGTGTGTGTTGCGTGGCGCAGCTTCTGCAGGCAGAGTGCCATGCGGTGCGCCGTCTGTTGTGCGGGGAGGGGAAAGACGGGGGAAGTGCCCTAGTTCAGAATCCGGCAGATCAGACAATCAGATGCGGTCAATCATGCAGTACACAACACACTGGACAGCTGTGCTTTGCAGTCCGTCCAATACCAACGAGCGGAGGGCGGCTTGATGAGAGCGCGATGTGCGAAATGCGCAGAGGAATACGGTAACTATTCAGGACTATACTGTATAGATGTACGGGAATAATTTGTAGGTAGTGTGCCCCATCAGGCCAAGGTGAGCAGTGGGTGTAGGGCGGGACGCGGCATCAGACTGCCATCTCACGGTCCAATGCGGACGTCGCACCTGCAAGATCTCATTGGCGCCCCCCAGCTCACGGTTGGCAAGCAGAAGCGCCGCCGCTTCAAGCAGAGCGGTGCGCATGCCAGCATGCGCGTGGCCGCCGTCGAGCAGCCCCACAGCAAGCGACTGCGCCAGGCAGGCGCGCGCGCTGCGCATCTCAGGCACCGTTGCCTTGTACGGGTCTGCGGGCGGGGGTAGCAGCATGTGCCGCTCGCAGCGGGCGAGGTGCGCGGCTGCGGCGGCGTGAAGCCCTGGGAGGGCGCGGCCGTAAGGCGCGGTTTCAAGTGCTTCCTTGGCGAGGTCCCGCGCAGCTGCGAGAGAGATAGGTTGGAGGGCGGCAGGGTCAGCAAGAGGCCCATCATTGAGATGGGCCGCCAAGTACAAGAAGGTATCTGATGATTACCGTGGCGCCACGGGGAAGGGGGGATTGGTGACAGTGGTAGTGGTGGGCGGGCGCGGAGAGGGACGCACCCTTGTAGTCACGCTCTCTCAGGCGGTGCTTGCTCGCTCGCATGATGGCTTCTACCAGCAGGGGCGTTCCTACACGGGCAACCCCTTGTGACGTCAGCGCGCTATGTCGGCATGCGGGCCGGAGCATGTCGCCGCGCAACTGCTTGAAAGCGGACGGTGGGGTGTTGAGGCGCCACCCAGCTCACCGATGGCATAAAGGTTGACAAGCTCGGGGTGCTCCTGCGCCTCGCGCAGGCCCATCTGGTGCGTCACATCCCTCATGGCCTGCAGCGCATTGGCGTCCACAGCAGCGGAGGACTTGCGGTAGCCCATCCTGTTGGGCGGCAGGACCAGCCGGGCGAAGGTCAGCTACAGCTGTAGCCACAGTTGCAAAGGATCAGTCATCTGGCGAGGCGAGTCAAACAGGGATGTGGTGGACCTGTCCAGCAGCGCCGCATACTCCATCATCACTTTGGCCGCCGGAACAGTATCCGCCAGGCCCAGCTTTGTGTACGTGCCCAGCAGGGCCTGGTACCCTTGAACAGCCTTGGCTGTGGCACCCTCAATGGCAGAGGCTGCAGGCAGGCGCGCGTGAGTCAGTGCCTGCTGTTTTCACAGCATGCGCGCAAAAGAGTGAGGAGTGGCGGAAGGGGTGAGGGGACGAGGCAAGCATGCCGACTTGCGGTGCTTACCTGCGGTGTCGTAGCCCTGAACTGCCAGCAGGCACCACACGTCCTTCACTTGGGCAGCTTCGCCCTTGATCACCGCCGCCATGCGGTGCACGTGAGCAGTGTGGCCGAGGTACAAGTATGTCTCACAAATTGCCTGCGTGTGGGATGGGAACAAGGTCATGTGCCACCCTGCCGGTGGAAGCCGAAAGGGCAGAGTGGCGATGATTATGGTTGACAAGTGAGGATGGTGCGTGTTCTTTTTCTTTTTCTTTTTTTTTTTTGGGGGGGGGGGGGGGGGGGGGGGGGACCTTCCGGGCTGCCATCCACAGCCGCGGACCAAGGAGCGTGCGCTCAATGGCATCATTGGTGGGCGCCATGCCATGCGTCGGGTCGGCAAACTTGGCAATGTACTCCACCACGCGCTGCAGAGTGAGCATCGCCGCACGGTCCTGCCACTGCGCGCGCTGCACGCCTGCCAGCGCCAGCTGCGCCTGCGCGATGGCCTCGTGGTCGGTGGGCGTCATTGCGTAGCCGTCCTCGGGCGGGTCCATTAGCCCCGCGCCTGTGTCCTCTTGTTCACCGCCTGTGGGCGCCACGTCCTTCCCTATTGCCTTGGCGCTCTGCTTGCCCATGGATTTGCTGCTCTTGACACCTTTCGCATCCTTGCCGGCATCCTGATCGCAGAGGCCACAGGCAGCACAAGTCCCTGGCGTCAGCAGCCTCTCCCCCTCGCTATCGCAGAGAGCGTTGTGGCAACGCTTTTCTACCGCTTGCAGCAAGCAGTTCACGAAAGGGGGGGGGCGGGGGTCAAGCGTGGCGCGGATGCTTGCAGTGCCCGGGAGCCCAGCGCATAATTCAACTACCTTTTTCTTGTCCGCAGCAGGCGGCATCGAGGCGCCTGTGAGCTCCGCCTTTAGGGCGGCGTCGTAGTCGGTTTTGGCCTCTGCTGTGACCGACTTAAGCAGTGTCGCCGCCTGCAGACGCATGATGCATGGCAACACAGTGAGCCCACCCCTGGGATCTGCTGACAGGATGCGCCGCGATGCGACACACCCATCTGCTGTGCTCCACACCTCCCAGACTCCGTCGGCACCAGCCTGCAGACGAGTGACATTTGCATCTATCCCCCCCCCTCCCCCCCCTCCATGCCCCATACCAGCGCACCTGCTCCAGGCAGCTTGGCTCCACCGCCTCCAGCTGCTGCTCTGCAGGAACCTCCTGCCCACTGCGAGGATCCGTCAACTGTGGGGGTGGGGTGGGGGGAGGGGGGGCATGTGCACACCGCGGCATGGTTGGTAAGAGGGGAGGAATGCAGATTGTGTGTGTGTGTGTGTGTGTGTGCCTGAAGGGGGGGGGGGGGGGGGGGGCATGTCATCAGGTGCGCCGCTCCAAAACCAAAAAGATGTGTGGCACGAATGGGCGAGGCCACTGTCGCTATTTGAGGATGCCGCAGTTCAGGCACGCATCGCAAATGTCCCCCCCCCCCCTTCCCCTTCTCCCTCCAACCCGCATTACCTTCCACTGGTTGGGCGTCCCGCCCACAGCAGACAGCCACTGTGCGCGGCGGATGCGGAGCCGGCAGACGATGAACTTCCCATACAGGTCGCGCAGCTCAGGCGGCAGCTCCGCCTCCGAGATGAAGTTCACAATGGGGCGGTTGGCCTCGTGGCTGGCCGGCAGCTTGGGGTCCATGGGCTGCTCCGGCACCTCCACTTCAAGCTTCGCACCGGTGGCGGCATCCAGGACCACAAGCTCGCCTGCACCACCAACATGAGGTTAATCTACCATGGCAACTAGCGTATAGGTGGCAAAAACTTTTAAACGGCGCTGCCTGGCTGTGTTTTGCCACCATTCCAGTGTTTTTTCTATTCCTATTCTATTCTGCTATTCTATTCTGTTATCATTCTTCTATTTTTGGTGAAGTTCTATCATAATGAACTGGATAGACGTCGTACTAGCTAACGATTACGTGTCTAGTTCATTCATGTCTACACTTTATTACACAGTGCATATTTTAATCCTTTCCAAACACGCTGTGCATTGAATCTTTACCAGTATATATACGGCGCGCCTTATACGCGTTTATCTGTACCATATAGGGACTATTACGATACGATCTGATAAGGATTGTACCTACTACCAGGAGAACTCATCCTGATAGTACGCGTAATTGACGTCATCATATCGCCGTGCATCGGTCTGCATTCCTGTATCTAAATGCACAAACACCTTTCCTGGATAAAGGGGAATACAAAATCGAACAATGTACTCATCTTAATCATACGCGGAATACTAATTAACGTAATATTATCGCCGTGCATCAGCGCGCATTCCTATATCGGCATGTAGTTGCAAACAATGCACGTATACTTTTCCTGGATAATGGGGAATACTCAAACAATGTACAAAAAGCTTTTCGAATTTCTGTATCGCTATCTAAGTTAAAACATTGCATGTATACTTTTCCTGGATAAAGGAGAATACAAACTCAAACAATGTAATTAGTGCTTTCCGAATCGATTCGCGACACGACAGATGCCCCTGTCATGCTTTTTTCAAAATAATCCAAACTATGGACCACTTTTTCTATTATATTTTTTCTATTAATAATTACTGAACTTCCATCCTAATAGACTGTCGAGTCGGCTCGCAAGACGCAACACCTCGATATGTGCATAACTAGCAGGGCACCCGGCCGTTCGGACAGTCTCGAGAAGCGCCAGGCAGGAGACAACCGGCATGCGACCAGTCCCACGCTAGTGCACACAATACACTGTTGTCTGCGCCAGTGCGGCCAGGGATGTGCGGGCAGATGGGCGCGTAGAGGTTTGGGGGTGCAGCGACTTGGGAAAGCGGACTCACGCTGGGCGCTGCTGGGATCCGGCAGACTGCGCCCAGCCATGAGCGGCAGCAGGATGCGGCTGGCCTCCGCCAGCAGGCCCAGCTGGCAGCAGGCGGCAACGCGCAGCTGGCGGCAGTGCAGCGTCTCGCCCACATCGCGCGCGGCGTGCAGCGCCAGGTGCTCGTACAGCGCCAGCACGGGCAGCGCCTGCAGCGCCAGGCCCGCGTCCAGCAGGCAGGAGGCCACCGCATCGCAGCCTGCCAGCAGGTCGGGCAGTGGCGCGGCGAAGGGGTCCGCCAACGGGTTGACCGTCTCCCAGATCTACAGCCGTACCAGAGGGGGGAAGACAGGTGGAGGGGGTGGGGGGGGGGGGGGGGGTCCCGGCCTAAACGTCAGTGCCATCCTGTTTGCCTGTCTCAGCTTGAAACTCGCAGCTCGCAGAGCAGCATAGCATGGAGCCCACCCATGAGCATATAATGCAGTGTGAATGCAGCGATGACCTCATTCATTGCAGGTGAGCACTTTTCGAACTCCGAAGTAAGGCATCCAGGGGGAGGGCTGCCAGGGACGCCGCGCACCTCCACCGGCGTGTAGGTGGCAAAGCCAACAAGGCGCTGCGGGTGCGTCGCGCTGGCGGTGAACGCACAGGACAGCAGCTCCGCCGACATACGCGCCGCCTCCAGCTGGGTGCCCATCTGGTGCGCGTACCCAAAGCGCACCAGCTTGCCCAGCAGCACGCCGCCCGCAAGCAGCACCCAGGGCAGGCCGTAGTGCGCCAGCATCTCGGGCTTGCTGTACTGCGCCAGGTGCGGCCGCCAGCAGCGGATCACCTGCAAGGGGTAAGGCTCGCCTCAGGGTCTCAGGCACGCCCCCTCCCTGCTCAACCTCTATGTGATCTGCAAGCAGATAGCCCCCCCCCCCCCCCCCCCCCTGGACGCACACTGAACATTCCTGGCGGAGCTCGGTGGGAGCTGCTGCTGCAGCGCCGCACCTGGAAGGGGCCCACGATTGTGTCGAGCGTGTCGTTCCACAGTTGCACTGCCTCCGGCCAGGCGCCAAAGTGCGCATGCACGTCGCCCAGCTCGTTCATGGCCTGCACCTGAAGCACCTTCTCCTGCCGCTCCTTCAGCGTCTCAATCACCTTGGCGTACTGCTCCGGCAGCGCGATGTTATCCGCCTTGGTGCTCGCCTTGGTGCGGCTGGTGCGCGCCGTCAGCCCTGCCATCAGCGCAGCAGCGCCTCAGCACGCACCGCCACCGAGGCCGCACCAGCGCCCACCTGCCAGGCCCAACAGCAGCCAGGGCGGGCACAGCCTGCCGCCCCCCCCCCCCCCCCCCCCCCCTCTCACCTGTCACCGCGCTGCCCTCCGTCTGGCCGTCCCCGCGCTTGCGGCTCGTGGTGCTCATTTGCTCCAGCGCCCGGAGCCGCCCTGCGTTGCCCTTGAACGCGCTGCCCGCCTTCTTCTTGGCCTTGCGCTCCGGGCTGGTGGCCAGCAGCGGCACGCTCGCCAGGCGGTCCCGCACCGCGCCGCGCACCTTGTGCAGCTCGTCCAGCGCCTGGTTCTTGTCGCGCACCACGCGCTCCAGGGCCAGCTGCAGCTGCGCCATGTCCGCGCCGCATGTGGGCGCCGCCATCATCTGCCGTGAGCAAAGCCAGTGCAAGGGGGGCAACGTTAGGCGCAGGCGTGCACGGAGGAATGCAGGAACCACCCCATATGGACCGAAGGCTAGTTGGTTTACGTCCCGCATCATAGGATGTTGACGACAGCACCAAACGGCGGCAGGGGGGCGCACCAGGTAGGGCAACACCCGCTCCGCAAAGAACTCGTCCGAGACGCGGTTGAACTCGGCGCCAAGGGCAAAGAGCGCGTTGAAGCGGCGCGCATGCTGCAGCACGTTCAGCGCCATCAGCGAAAGCCCCGCGTAAAACTCCATGTCGACGTCATCCTGCGCGGCAAACCACTGCACTGGCACCCGGTCGCTGCCGATGCTAAAGCCTGCACAGGGACGGGCAGCGCCAATACGTTGTTCCGTCAGCTCAGACAGCGCGGAGGGACTGGCTCTGCGCTGTCGTAACTTCTCAGTCGGTGTGTGAGGCGGCAATTGACAGAGAATTCGCCACGCTGCGCAGCGTACCGGACTCGGTGGCTAGCGTCATCGCTGAAGAGGGGCGCTCCCCGTCGGCAGCAGCGCGCCGCCGCTCCTCTGCCTTCTGCCGCTTGGCGTCGAGCGCAGACAAGCCCTCCTCCGCGACCAGGCGCGCGTAGATGGGTAGCCCATCGCGCACACGAGACAGCAGCTCCAGACAGCGCAGCAGCGCAATGCGCAGGAAGCGCGGGACGTTGGGGCTGCCGCCCTCCGTGGCCCATACCATCTTGGCGCCCGCGCCTGGGGGAGGTGCAGCCGCTGCTGGCGCCGGCTTGCCGCCCTTCTTGGCGTCTTTTTTGCCGCCGGCAGCCGCTGCCGCTGTTGGTGGCGGCGCCTCGTACGGTTTCTGCGCGCCCAGCAGCCATAGCTGAGGAAGGTGGCGGAGCAGAACATCGGCACCGCATCCGCCAAAGATCGCGCAGCCGCCGCCGCTGCTACTAATACTACTGTACTACTTACCAACCACCGTCTCATTCAACCACAGAGCTGGTGCGCTCTGGCAGTCTCCGGCTAGTGCTGCAAGCGATGCTAACCAGTGCGCTCAGACTGGGCGGGGATGCGGTGGCTGCTGGCAGAGTGCCGAGTGCACACCTGGATCCAGGTGACGCAGGGCACCTCCGCGATGAGCTCCGGATGGTGGTTGACGAGCTGGCGTCCGACGTTCCACAGGTCGCTGGCGATGCTCTGCCTGTCGAGAGGCGGATGGCGGGTGTCAGGAAACATGCGGAAGCAAAGCCTCCGGCAGGCATGGGGATGCGCGGCAGGCGCGCAGAGTCGGTGGCGCTGTCAATGCCGGCTAGAGGACACCGGCCAGCAGGCACATGGGCAGGACGCTGTACTTCATATCGGGAGATGCATGTTGTGCGGCGCTGATGGGTTTGGCGGAGGGAGGAGGGGCAGAGCTCGTTACCTGGACCTGGTGCCAGTGGCCGCCCCGCGCCGCGAGCTCAATGCCCCGCGACAGGTGACGCAACGCCTCCACTTGAGGCGGCAGCGCCGGTCCAGTGGACTCCGCCAGCGGTGGTGCCGCTTCCCCCTTTTTCCCGCCCTTGCCGCCGCCCTTGTCCGCGGCTTTCTTCTTGTCCTCGCTCGGCGGGGGCGCCGCGCTGCCTGCCGCGGCATCGCCTTCCTCGTCGCCCTTCTCCAGACCCAGCTTCTCCCTTAGCGCGTCGCGCTCCAGCCTGCGGCCCAGCCAAAGGTCAGCCCTCTCAGGCTGTGTCATGTCCCCAGCATGAATACCACTCGAGTTCCCATTGGTGCCATGCAGCTCATGGGAGAGCACATGTGGATCCCTCTGGCCATGGAACTGCAAATGCACTTGCAAATGCCAATGCAAATAGGGCAATGCTGTCCTAGCCCAGGTCTTTCTTTTGATTGGCAGCAGCTGGCTCACCGCTTCTGGCGCTCCTGCCGGCACTGCGCCGCGATGAGCGTGCCGAGCAGCGCGTGTGTGCGCGACGTCCACAGGCCTGCCTGGCAAAGTAGCTTGTTGGCGGCCTTCACCTGTACCGTCCACAGTCCTCAGCCCCCCATTCGCCGCTGCGCATGCTGCATCCGTACATCGCTGTGACCTTGCATCACAATAGCGCGTAGGAGGCAAATAATTTGTAAACGGCGATGCCTGGCCGTGTTTTGCCACCATTCTAGCGTTTTTTCTATTCTATTCTGCTATTACCACCGTAGTCTAATCGCCGATTATCATCACTCAAAATCCACCGTAGTAGACTGCTTGCACAGGCAAGGATTACGTAAGTACATTGATGATTACACGGCGTTTGCAATCCTTACCAAACGTGACATGCAACCCTTACCAGTATGTGTACGCGTCGTTTACGCGTTTAGTTGTACAGTATATGAGGATTGCATAATGTGTAACAGAACTTGTATTACTGCGTCGTAATCGTTGCCAGTACTATTGCCGCTACCTTCCGGCGATACTTGATTACGAGATCATTGATACTTGATCTCGTAATGTGGCCTCTCTAGTGTCCGCATTCATGTATCGCTATACTTTCCCTTGATGAATATGCAGCACAAACTCAAAAATTGTGCGTAGTGGTTTCCGAAGTAGATTTGCAATACGACTGAGATGTATCTGGCAATTGTCTTTCAAAATAATCCAAACTATTGGTGCATTTCATGTTTTCTATTCTAATCTATTCCTAATTGCGAAACTTCGATCCTGATGGACTGTTCAGTCTCATGTTAGGTCTCATCCATCAAGCAACTCACAGCCCAAGTGGCATCCAAACACAAATTGCTACTCGGAGGTGCGCGCAGTGCAAACATCTGGACCGGCATTCAAACAAGTGGAGCAAGGGGTGTGCATGAAGCCGTTCCACCGGGTGCTGGCAGCTGAAGCAGCAGGTAAGCGCCCACCTTGTGCCGGCGCCGCAGCAGCGGAAGCAGGCGTTGCTGCAGCAGGCTTGCCGCGGCCGTCTGCCGCTGGCGCTCCTGCACAAACTCGGTGAGGCGCTCCGCCTTGGCGGCGGCAAGCTCGGCCTCCAGGCGCTGACCCTCCACCGGCTCAAGTCCTGGGGCAGCAAAGACGGCATACTTCAGCACACCGCGTAACCGTGTGGCCTGCATGCCCCCCGGCCGTTGCTTGCCATTTCTTGCCGCCCCAAAGATATAGCACAGCACTGGCGATACCGTACAATTAAATATGGTCCGCGGGGCCAAAAAACACAAATTGTTCTGCATCTTTGCATCGGAATGTTCGTAATGTATTCGCGCTGTATTATATCTATCCGTTATTTATCTTTTTTCATTGTTTTCCCTCTTCTCGGGGGGGGAGGTCCAAACGTTATTCATCCGCGGACCGTTGTGTTTCTATGGTTTGCCATGTGAAAGTGGCTGTTCCCGAACGAGAGCGTAGCAGCAGCGGAGCGGGGAGCTTCCAGAGTGATGATGAGGCAGCAGCACCAGAAAGCATAGGGCTTCAGCTGCTTACCCCATTGGGATGCGGTGATGCCCTCTAACCACCCAAACTGGGATGTAAGGTTTTTCTCTCTCTCTCTCTCTCCCTCTCTCTCTCTCTCTCTCTCTAGCAGAAGGCATGCACGCAGCTTGCCATACACTCTGCTCGAATGCAAATAAACCCGTGCTTATGGACGCGGTGCAGCGAGACAATTGCTCCAGATCCTCGCAGGGGCGCCGTACCTTCAGGCGCATCAGCAGCCCCGTAGATGCGCCCCGTCAGCTGCGCCACGTCCTCATCGCTGAGCGATACCGTTCCGTCCGGCACTGCCACCGCCTCGGCTGCCTGGCAGCAGGCGGCAACAACATGCTGAGAGGAAGGCACCGGCAGCGATACTTGAGGGTGATGCGGCAAGCCAGACGAGATGGGAGTGTGTGCGCGCGCTTGACACATAGAGGAGACAGAGGGTAGAGGGCAAAGGGGATTCAAGGGGGGAAAGTAGGTGCTTGAATCACAAGTCGTGATTTTGATTGCCCGTGTCATCCACAGCAAGGCAAGGAGGGGGGCTTGCCCTCACCTCGGCGAGATTCCAGCGTCCGAAGGCCACGTCGTCCGCGGGCACGCGGGTGCGCGCCTTCAGCTCCGCCAGGATAGTGGCCGCCCATTCCTTGAGCTGCGGCAGCGGCGTGCCGCCCTTTGCGGCAGTCTCCATCAGCCAGGACGCCATCTCCCAGTAGCCTTCCGCGTCCCTGCCGGGCGCCAAAGGACAACTGGTCAGCTACAGCCACATCATCAAAATCGCTGCATGAGCGACAGTGCAACTTCCTATCCCATGGCCGGTGCGCAATGTCCGGACGATGGAGCTTGGGAGTGGGTTGGCAAGGGGTGCACTTGAGCTCTTGCAGCTTGGTCCACACAGCCTCCGGTGGTTGATTGTCCAGCATCGGGAGGATGGCGGCATGGGCGTCCTCGCCCGGTGCCGCCAAGCGGGCGCCAATCGCGCCGTCGCTATCCGGGCCTGCAAACTGCGGCAGCGCCGGGTGGCGCAGCAGGACGTCCTGCAGCTCCCGCAGCTCGTAGGCGCGCCCCACATCCGCGCCGCCCTCCTTCAGCTCCGCCTCGAACACCTGCTCATGCCCCGCAAGCACAAACCAGCGACAGTCAATTGGAAGCGGGTCCATCTTGACAAGGCCCCCTCGTGATGCAGTGCGCTGCGTATCTTGGCCCTGCATACACACGCCTATCCCTTTGTGCCCACGCAACAAGGCGTAGCCAGAGCACATCTATTAGTTGTTCAAGCTGCATACTCTGCTCAACGCGCATATGCAGTGGTTGTTGGGTTTGCCTCCCGTACATGCGACATCATTGCTTCCGCGCTAATGCTGTAAGAGGTTTGAACGGTTTTGCCTCCGGCACGGGTGGGGGCGGCAAAGGTTTCGTGCTGATCTGCCAAACCGCTGAACCCCCTCCCCCTCAATGGCCCACTGCAAAACAGCGCCACCGATATCGCAGGCAGGCTGGGATGACGGGGTGAAGATAGTGAAGGCGGCAGGCGGAGCTGACCCTCAGAAGCTCGCAGTCCAGCTTGGCAAGCTGAACCGCCACGTCGCTCTCTGCCCATGGAGCCACGTGCTTGGTGGAAAGGCCCACCAACTCGTACAGCATGGCGGACGTTGCGCGCGCCGCGGCATAGCGCATCTCCTTTGTGCCTGCCTGCCGCAAAGAGATCTCCTGAGATACGCTCTGAGCACCGCGCGGCACAGACAAGAGGTCAGCATGTCAGCTAGGTGCCTTGTAGAGGGTAAAAGGGGGTCCTCTAATGTCCCACCCCCCATTTCCTACCCTCCCTTCCCTCACTCCATCAATTCCCTTCCTTATTCCTTGCCCCCCCCCCCCCCCAACATTTCCCCTTACTAGCACGTAGGTGGCAATTAATCTTAAACGCCGGTGCATGGTCGTATTTAAATTTGCCACACTTTGGCGTTGCAACAAACCTGATAAGCCGAGTACTGGTAGTACCAGGACGATACATTATACGTGCGTTATAATAATGGTTAATAATATTGTGTGTGCAGGAATCGTAAACCTGATCTCATCGTCGTACATCGGTCAGCATTCCTGTATTGCTATCTATTTGTAAACAATGTACATAAACTTTTTCCTGAATTAATGGGCAATACTACACACTCAAACAGTGTCTTTAGTGGTTTCCAAAATCAATTCGCAATACAGTGACATTACCCCTATATTGAATATTGCGTCCCCCTCCCCCCCCCCCCCCCCCCGCTTCATTATAGGGGTAGGATCATTATAGGGGTATTCATTATAGCAACGATCGCCCTACCTCTATTATGAATATTCATTATACAGGTAGTAACTATCATAATAGGGGTACTGTCCACAGTTTACAACCAAGACGAGCTTCCAATGGTTCGACACACACAATGAATATGGTTACAATTCAAGAGGTACCACCCTCATAAGGAGGCGGTTGTAATCGGTTTCAACCGGGACTTGGGCAGGCGCTAAAATTGCATGGACAGAAGATTGGCGAGTTCTATTTGTGTAGATAATGCGCTGCAAAGCATTGCGCGAGCTATCTGCCACAGCAAGACCGTTAAATGCACTGCCATACCTGTCCCTAGTCACTAAGTCATAGTTCGCATTTGCCGCATTTGCTCAGCCAAAGAGGCACACCTACAATGCTCCCCATAGGAGCACTGTTTGGGCGCCGCCATGGCAGCGTGGAGGCGCGGGCTGAGCGTTGCACAGCGGCGGCCGGTGGTGCACTGCTGCACTACTGCAGGGGCGGCGACGGCTGCGCTTACGAGGAAATGGAAGCCGCCGCCGCCGCGCTGCGCGCATTGTGCTGCGGGCCCGGCGGAGTCCGCGCGATGCAGTACTTTATAGTACTGCGGGTTCATTTTACCGGTAGGATTAGCCCTCCCCCCCCCCCTCCCTTTATAAGGTATTCATTATAGGGATATATTCATTATATAGGTAGGGAGCAGGGGGCTATTACGGTGTTAAGGAATCCGTCCACCCCCCCCCCCCCCCCCCTTCATTATACGGGCATATTCATTATAGGGGTGTTCATTATAGGGGTAATGTCACTGTACTACAAATATGTATCTGTCAATTAAAAGGTAAACTATAAAGACATTTTCTATTCTGTTGTAATTGCCGAACTTGCATCCCAATAGACTGGTTAGTCCCCGCTTGCCCATTGCATACCCTTTCCATTCTCCTCCCTCCTTACACCCGCTAATCTCCCCCCGCCTAACTTCGCCCTCCACCCCCCACCGTACCCTCTCCCACACTTCGCAATCATCCCATACAACTATTCATTGCCTAATCAAAAGGTGGTGGCGGCGGCGCGGGGTGGCTTGCCTGCACCACTGTGTAGCAGGTAAGTAGGGACTTGACGAGGAACGGAGACTTGTCCTTCAGCGCGAGCAGCGGTGCCAGCAGGTTGTACATTCGCACCGCGCCCTCCATGATGAGGCCGTTGTCCAGCAGCATGCCTGCAATCTGGTGCAAGGGCAGGCACACGTGGGGAAGGGATAGCGAAGGGAATCGGGGAGGGAGAGGGGGCGGGCAGTTGTCAGCTCTCCTTGCCCGTGATTGGCGCCGGATTATTGGGCATTGCTGACACGAGATGCTGCCCGCAGAGGGGCGGGGCACATCCCAACCAGGAAAATGCGGTGATGTTGTAACACCAGTATGCACTCCAAACATCGGATCCATAGAGAGAATGGGACACAGAGAGAGAGAGAGTGAGAGAGAGAGAAGTGGGGGGGGGGGGGAGAGAGAGAGAGAGAGAGAGAGAGGTGGGGGGGGGGGGGGGGGGGGGAGGGAGAGAGAGAGGGGGGGGGGGGGGAGAGGGAAGAGGGGGGGGAGGGAGAGAGAGGGGAGAGAGGTGGGGGGGGGGGGGGGGAGGGAGAGAGATGACAGGTTAGGCTCAATCACCTGCAAGGCGCTGCCCAGCCGGCGCGCCGCCCGCAGGCGCACCACCTGATCTTCCAGGTACAGAGTGCGCTGGTCTCGCGGCGGCATGACCAACGCTGGCGCCGCCAGCTTGGCGACCCAGAGGAACATGACGTGCACGGTCGAGCGTAGCAGCGGCCACGCCGCCCGCTCGGCATGCTTGCGGTTGAGGACCTCCGCGTCAGCGGGGTGAGCCTCCCAGAGCGGCCGATCCGGCGTTCGCACCACAAAGTGGCTCATCACAGTCGAGCCCGCAAGCCGTGCAACGGGAGCGCAGCCGAGAGATGAAGCGGCGAGGCAAAGGTACGACCAGCACAGGTAGAGCGGCAGCGGGAGCAGCATGGGGATCTGCGCAGCCAAGAAGAATGAGGTGGGGGGCAAAACAGGGTCATGCACAGCTACCAGCGGGAGTTGGGGCGGCTCTGACGGTCCACAGGGAGCAGGACAACAGACATCCAGAATGGCATGTGCACAGCCTCCCGACTTGCCTCAGGTGTGCTCTCCCCCAGCTCGCCGATAACCCGGTCCTTGCTGTCAAAGGCAGCCACTGAGAAGATGTAGGTGTCGTTGGGCTTGAGGCCGTCCACGGTGACACGCTCCCCGATGGTGAGCGGCTTTCCGAGGCCATTGTACTCTGTAGAGGTGGCGTTCATGGCCATGGACACGCCGACGCCAAACGGCTTGCCGTACACCTTGTATGTGGCTGGCTTGCGGTTGGAGGCGAGGTGCAGCCGCGGCGTGGTGAGCGTCACGCTGGTGGGGGATCGGCAAAGCACTTTGGGCGGCAGCGGCGCAGTCCGACGTTCCTTGCTGCGCTTCGTGGCATTCTCAAACAGCGCGTCTTCCATCTGTTGTGCAGCCTGGGATCGCAGCCGGGATGGGACCAAGCAACATCGGTTAGGGCATTTGCCAGGCACAGCACCTCACCATGCTTTTAAGTGTTAGTCATTTGGGCGGTAGCAGCAGCCCATGGCTGAAGTCCTTAACCGTATCGCAATGTATCTGTAGCGGGCAGCAGAGGGGGAGGGGGAGGGGGACGGGGGGGGGGGGGGGGGGGGGGGGGGGGGGGGTCTTGCCATGAGTGACTCTGCAGCCTCTTTGAGCATGCGCTCCTGCTGGTGCCGCTCAGCATGCATCGGCGCAGCCGCCATAAGAAGCAGCGCCCGTTCGTATGGATTCTTGCCCACCGCAGCCAGCAGCTCCCGCTCCTTGCGCGCTGGATGGCTTGTTTGCTCCCCTGGTAATCCAACATCACAGCCTCAATGTCAGAAGGCCCCCTTTCCTCCTCACCGCTCGTGCTCCCCCCCCCCCCCTTCTCCAACCCCCCTTCCCGCCAGCCCAGAGCAGGGGCCGTGGGCCTTCTGCCATGGAGTTACGATTGCCTGATCCGTGATCGAACACGGCCTCAGCCCCTCAGAAAACAGCAGAATGATGCCCAAAGGCGCAAGTCACTGCCCCGCACTTCCCCTGAACAAGGCACATGCGTCCCAAGACAACCCCGACCACTCCTCCAGAGACACAGTCAGCAGCCCTTCCTCCACGCTACAAGCGCCCTACCGGCTCGCGCCAGGCGTGATGCATCTTTTGTGATTGCCGCAGTGGTGCGGCCGCCAAAGGACTGCGCGTTGCGGTCAGCGACATTGATCTCCTTTGTGACCTTGGACACGCGCCGCACGGTGAGCTCGTCCTGCTCCAGCAGTCCAATGCCAAGCTCCACGCGAAACAATCGCAGCGTCACGTCTGCATGCAGGCAGGCGAGCGCCTGCGTGGGTGGAGCGGGCGAGGCTCAGGTCGTATTTCACCTCTGCCGCTGGATTTGTTGCAGGGAGAGGCCGGGGAGGAGGAAGGGGGTATGAAAAGATATGCATTGCGGGGCAGCAAGACCTGCTCCGACTCTTCCATGCGCTTCGTGTAGCTCGTCGCATCATCACTGGGCTGGCTCGCTGAGCCGCTGATCCAGCGCATGAATTCGTCCTTCTCGCCGCGCGTCTTGGTCAGCGCGGCGTAGCGGAAGGCGGTTGACACACGGGCCGCATCGCGAAGCACTACTGCTGCATCGTGCAGGAGGCCGCCCTGCTCGAGCAGCCCGCCCAAGCGCAGCGCAACCACCAGGCGCAGTTGCGGGTCGTCCGCGTTAACGGCCTGGAACACCTGTAGAGCGATGTAATGGTGTCAATGCTTAGCCTGGGGGCTGTGATATGAAGTGGCAGCTGTCCATCCCCGCGCCGTGTAAGTAGGCATCATGTCTCGGCAGAGCGGCAAAGTGGATGCGCACCTTGTGGATGCAGAACAATACAGTCTGGGCCAGGTCTGTGACATGGCAATGAAGATAGTGTCAGCGGTCCGGCCATAAGCAGGTGATTATGTCTACCGCATCAGATGTCTTCACAGCCGATGGATGGGCCCGGGCCAGGGCGCCCACCAGAGTCCTGATCCGCAAGAGTGTCAGCGCCCTCAAGCGCCTCGCGCGTTTGACTCCACATCAGCATGGCCACGTCCGTGAGCAGGTCAGGCGAGATTCCCACGCAGTGGTCGAACCTATTTGGGGGGCGTGGGAGGATCGCCGCAGCAGTGGCAGCGCAGAGAAGGTCACAGAAGCTCAGCACTCCTGCCGCAGGGGCTAATGGGGCGTCAGTTGCGTGTGCAAGTGATGACAATTAGGGCAAAAAGCTGGCAGTGCGGACCACTGGTCCACCGTTGCAACCAGTTTGCGCTGCGTCTCGTCCGTGAGAGACTCCTCCATGGCACGCAGTGCGCTGAGCACCTCCGCAACGCCGGCAACATCCAGCCGCTCAGGCGCATCGCCATCACGACTGGTGCGCAGCGCGGTGCACGCAGCAAGCTGGCTGAATAGCTCCCACTGCTCATAGTTGAACGCAAGCTCCGTCATCTTGTGTGCCAGCTGGATGGGAACTTCAGCCACTGCTGCGTCAAATGCAGCGCACATCTCCGGTGTGTCCTCGTATCTGAGCAGCAGAGGCGGGAGGGGGTGGGGAGGGGGGGAGGGGGGGGGGGGCATTAGCACAGAGGCACTTGTCCACCTAAAAGCGCTCCCCCCGGGTGGACCTCCCGGCTGCGAGTCATTGCAGCTGCACTGCATTTCGACTGCATACAGCAGATGTGGCCTGTTACTGCGGTGGTGATAGTAGCGGTGATATCCATGTAGCAGTAAGCTGCACTTGGAATTTGAATGACAAGATACTAGAGAGGCCAGCATAACCGTACAATAAACAAGCGCGCACGAGGCAGAGGGCGCACTTTTCAGGCAGCGCAGGCTCCTCGCAAACGGGTGCAGCGCCCTTGCCGCCCTTGGCGTCCTTCCCACCCTTCTTTGCAGGCTTCTTTGCGGCCGCCTCCTTGGCGGCCCGCTCCGCCTCTTCGGCCGCCTTGGCCTCTGCCTCCGCTGAAGTAGTAGCTCGCTCCGCGTACAGCTCCTCTAGGCTTACCCCCCTCTCTTCCGCCTCTGAAAGGGAGTGCACGCACCACTGTATGCGTGAGAACAGCAGCCCGGCTCACAAAGCTGCCCTCCCCTTTCTCCCCCCTCCCCCCCATCCACACACAGACATAGCCACAGTGCCCCCACTAACCCCTTGGGAAGATAGCAAGACGCAGCAACTAAAGCTCGATGACATGTTTGTGACGACAATTGCCGCTGTCCGTGAGAGGCTGGCTATGTCTGGCATTCATCGAGGTGCGCTGGCAACAGCCCACATATGGAAAAAGTGTCCCAGGTTTCCGGCACAATGTACACTCAATACTAATGAGCAGATACATAGCGTCTGTAAACCCGCATGATATGTGTCCCTACTATTAAGCTTAGCAAAGCCTTGGCGTGCCTTTTCACCAATAAACGACAGCCAACACAAAGCAGATGAGGGCGGCTAGAATGGCGCAGCTGACCGGCAAACGCACCAGCCGCATCCGCCGCGCGCTCTTCCCGCAGCACCGCGCGCCCTGAGATGACGCGCGTAAAGATTGGCAGCCTCTGGTTGAGGATCTCCGCGGCGGCGGCCAGCAAGCGCCCTTCCGCCTCGCCCGGCAACGCGTGCTTGGCGGTGCGCCGCGTTGGGCTCTGTAGTGACTCTGCTAGCGCCAGCAGGCGGTGCTGAGGCACTCCAAAGTCAGAGCCCAGGCGGCTTGCCAGCGGCTCTGCGCCCTCAAGCAGTGGTGCCTCGTATTTGAAAGCCAGTGTGGCGAGCACCCGGAATGCATCTGCAAAGGCAGCAACCTGCAAAAGGGCACAGCGAGACGGGGTGTGTCATCCACCACACTGAAGCATATCGCGTACAAAGCAGGTTACTGCGTTAACGCCGGTAGGCCGGGCATGGGAATGGGAAAGCCTGCAGGCACAGTCCCCCCCCCGGGCCCCGTCAGTGCGCAACGCTAACGGGCTGGTAGTTCAGGGACGCATAGATATAAGGTCGCTGCACCTGCAATCAAGCCCTACGTGCTGAACTACCTATGTTGTCTTATTGTTCTCATTTGCACCGCGCTTCCATCACACAAAGGGGGGGAGGGGGCTCAAAGAGGAGTAATGAGAAAGGGAGGCCGGGGTGGGGTGTATGTTGTTGGGCCATGCTTGACCGTACTTGCTCCTCGCTCATTGGCACAGGGTCCAGCTTGAACAGGGCCTGCAACGCGGCAATCTTCTCGCGGATGCAGCTCACAAAAGCGGCGGCCTTGGCGGGCACGCCTAGGTCGGCATATGCATTGCAGACCGCCGCGGTGAGCTGAAGCCGCCAGGGAAGGTACGATGGCAGCCCGTACTCGGGGTGCACCTCCAGCGCCAGCGTTGCGTAGATAAGCGGCTCAAGCGCCTGCTTGCTGAAACCTAGCGTAGACAGCCGGGTGGCCAGGCGGAAGAGGTGAAGCGTGCCGTTAAAGGCGAGCCAGTAGAGGCTAGCCTCCGCCAGGGCAAGGCCAATTGCGCTGCGCATGCGGCCCATGATGTCGACGAGGTCCGCCAGCGTGTCGGGGTGCTGCACCTCTGGGTCCTCTACCAGCAGAAACGCGCTGGCGCACAACGTGAGGCCGTACACTGTGCGTGCCTGGTACTCCACACGCTGGCAGCCACTCAGCGGTTGCTCATCGAACGATGCGGCCATAATGTCCAGGTCGAGCAGGTAGGAGTAGATGGCGTCCAGGCAGAGCCGGTACTCCGACCGCGCCATCAGTACATCACCGTACTCCAACATCATGGGGATGGCCACGGAGTGTGGCAGACGCGCTGCATAATGCACGATGACCTGCTGGATGCCACGCACCGCGCGCACGTGGCGCAGCCCCTCCTCATGCCCCTCTGCTCCGACGGCCGCCGACGGCAGCAATGATAGCGCCTTGCCAAACTCCGCCTGGAATGCCGCAGTGTTCGCGGCGATCTCCCCCATGGCGCCTTATGAAATCCCTTCCGCTTGACTGCCACCGCCCTGCCTGCAAGGTCAGCCAACACCCAGCGCTTACTTACACACAACGATCAGTACCCATGCAGGCTTGTCCGTATGGCGCCTATGGCGCCTGGTTTCCCCCTGCTGCTGTTTCAACAGATATGAACTAGATTTCTGCAGCCAATCAGCGTAAGGGAAGTAAGACGTGAAGGGAGAGGGAGAATGTTTGGGGGATTGAGACAAACTCGTTGAAAAATAGGGATGAGAACGGGAGCACACATGCCACCTGTCTGTTTGCGCCTCCTGGTTAGGAGAGCGGGCGTGGACCTTGGAAGAGGCACACTGCAACGCCGGCTTTCACCCGTGCCCCGACACCGCGTGACGAGTGTAGCGTATTTTAAACACTAATATGGGCACTAGCAGGCCCTAGAGGAACTGCCGCTAGAATGGTGATTATATCCATAGGATATGCGCAGTGTTATTGGCGCGTATACCCGACTTGGAACCACGTGGAGTGGGCTCATCATTCACCCTCGTGCCAAGTACTGGTACCTTAAGCACCGACAGCCTGCTTGACCCTAGCACAGCCCCCCGCAGCGCTCGCTGTCGTCGTTGCAGTATTGACGTGCCAGCTTATGTAACAGGCGTTCACCAGGAAGGGCGTCCTCGGCCGCGCCTGGTCGGTGCAACTCGCGCTCCTAGCCGTCAGCAGCGCGGCAGTACCTTCAGCAAGCGGCGGTCTCGCAGTGCGCAGGCACGTGTCGTATGCGTCCTCTGCGCGTTATACGCCGGACAGATGCTCAGTAGCCAGGTGCTGCTCGTCGCACGCCGCTGGTGCCTGAAGCTTCCTCCGCATCATGTATGCCGCCTATCGACTCGTCGTCGTCCCGCGGCATGCAGCGCATGCGCGGGCTGATATATTATAGGTAAGGATGACACTCTGATCAGGGTTGGGCTTAAGTGGATTATGGGCTGACTTGCCTGAACTTAACGTAAAAAAGTTAGGATAAGTAAACTTCAACAAGTGTTAAGTGAAGTTAAGTGACTTAAGTTTCAGCTTAAGAGCTTAATTTAACTGAAGAGACGTCGCTTACGTGACTAAAGAATGCAGTGTAAGTACATCTAAACCCGAAACCAACCGGCCCGTTAGTCGGCAACCGTTCGCTAATCGGCTCGTACGCACAATTGACCCTCATATGTATCCGGCTCGTATTCGTTGGTAGTTTGCTAAAGAACCGCGAGGACGAGTACCCGTACTAGCAAACAATACCTGTAGCGCTAGTCGGCCCTCGTAGGCGCCCGCGACGCGCACGGCGGCATCGCCGCGCGCGCATCGCCGATGTTGGCTACGGGTATCCCCGAGGGAAGCGACTGCTACATTATGCGGAGTGCCGTGACGCCGAGCGGCATTCTCAACGCCCCATACTAAGCGCAATAGAAACTCAACAGAGGAATGTCAACCAACGCGAAAAGCTCGCCAAATGTTTGAATGGTGTTCATGGCAAGCTATTGTATGAGAGGTACATCCCAGAGCTATAGACAACAGTCATATTTCTGAGATTCAGGATGCCATGCGTCCGGCGGTCGGGGCGTCGTGCACTAGGCCCGCTGAGGACCAAGACATGTCTAATTCTGACGACTCTGTGTCGTCGGTCGACTCCGTGGCTAATGAAATGAACTAGGTTGTTGGCATGCTTAAGCCTTGCTGCTTGTGCTGCCCTACTGCCGTGAGGCTCGCCACACCAAGTGGCTGTGTAATTGCTTGGTTTGCGGATTTAATTTACTACTATTTGAGCACTTAAATCGACCCCATGTTAAGTCGTTTTCCGGGAGTGACTTGACTTAACTTAACTTCACTAAAATGACGTAACTTAACTTAAGAGACTTAGCTTAACTGGGTTAAGCTCGACCCTGATTATGATACCGATTCATCGCTATGCGCTGCAACATTACCCGTAGTCGCCATGTAGCGACTAAATAATAGCGAGCGAATAGAGATGCTTAAATGTTGTGGGCTTTTTCCTTCCCTTGTACTTTCCGCGGATTCTCTGGACGCTATCCATGTAACCAACACTGACAATGGTGAGCTATGCAACAGAGCGATTGAGAGTAGCCGAGTAGCGTATATATCGCGTTCATTGATGGTACTCGCGTATAGCAAATATATTCCCCTATCCCTTCTATATGTTGAGTGGCCAAAATTCGACACCGGTACGACCCTGTATTCTTTAAAGTACTGGAATCATGAGCGTCCAAACCAGGGTTGGGCTGCAGTATCGACTGCATTGCAGGCTGCAGTAACTGCAGCATGCAGTTAAGCTATTGCACTGCGACATGCAATACTTCCCGAAAAACGGCTGCAGTGCAGTTATCCAAAGTGCCCCAAATCTCACTGGATAACGTTTGGATGGCGCCCGCCAATCATGATAAGCCATATGGCGACGGTTCTGGCGGACGGAGCGCCGCGGATAGCACCGTACTCGCTCGTACCGTCACACGTCGCCGCATCGGGGCACAAACCAGTAAACCACACACACCAGCCGAACCTTTCCTCACTTCACGCTCACCCAGGCACCACTACCTGTCATCCTCCTCTTGTCACTCTCAGTCAATTATATGGAGAGAGACCTGTCTGCCGCGAAGCAGGGCGCAGCGGCGATGGCGGACGAGGCGATGGCGGAGGACAGCACCGCCGCCGTCGCGGGCAGTGCTGCCGCCAACAGCTCAGCAAGAGTGACACCGACATCTCGAGCACCGACATCTCGAGCATCCTGAGCCCTCACCGGCTCGCCAGGAGGAGGAGCAAGATGAGGAGCCCACTCAGTAAGCCCCCCCCCCCTCCCCACTGGAAACACCGACGTCCGTGCTGATTAGTTTCACCTTAACGAAGAACAAGCATGCCGCTGCGCCGGGTACTTCCAGCTTCCCATAGTGACGTTGGCTGAATGTGTGCCAGCTCAAATTATCATGTTGAATTTTTTTATCACGCCCTCACCTCTTCGGGTTTGAGTCAGAGCTTGACGACATGAGGAAGGACATGAGGGAGCATGTTGCCCAGCACATCTAGCCTATGCTGAGGCCGCTCACTGAGTTTGTGCCTGAGAAGGCAGACAAGATCATGGCCATGCAGCTGGACCCTAGGTACTGCAAGGGCAACCTGTTCCAGCAGATGTTTGTCACGCATGAGAAGGCCCGGGAGTTGATGAAGGAATACGACGACAAGTCGCTCCTCCCCGCGCCGGTCGACTCGAGCCGGCACGTGCAGACCAAGAGGGCCGGTGCTGCTGGTCCATCTGAGCCATTTAATTTTTTGTTGGTTCTGACGATGATGATGACGACGATGATGGAGATGCCCTCTACTGTGACGATGGTGACGTGAGGCTGGCCACTGATCAGGCCGATGAGGCCGCCATGTTGGCAGCTGCGGAGGCTGAGCTGCGCACCTTCCGCTATTGCAACATGCTCCCCAAGAAGACAGAGGACCCGTTGAAGTGGAGGAAGAAGCATGCTTCTTCCTCCCACCTACCTCATATCTGAATTAGCTAGAATTGCTTTATGTGTGCCGGGCTCACAGATTGAGTGCGAGCGCGTGTGCTCTCTTGCTGGTCTTACCACCATGCACTTAAGAAATAGAAGGAACCTGGATAACATGGGTGCATGCGTCTTCGTTCAGAAGAACCTGGACTTGGATGAAAAGGTCAGGGAGCTACCGGCGTCGTACTACGGGGAGGCTGCTTTCAGCGCCGCGGCGGCGGATGTACTCAAGCCATATGCGGAGAGGATTGGCTGGCCCGCTAGCTTCTTAAGGGCGAGGGCGAGGGGGAGGCCAGCCGCGTTTAATGGGAAGCGGCGGAATCCATGCTAGAGCGGTATGGAGCCGAGCCAGCAGATGAGGAGGCGGGGGATTAGAGGGGTTTTTATGCCATCATACTTTTTTACGTGTGTTTCACTATGCATGCGTTGGGACATCATTGTTGGACACCACAAATGTACACACGCACAGTAGGCTTTTCCCCTATGTAGGCAATTTAATGATCTATTACCACTTCCACCACGATTGCTGCCCCTCCGCATCCGCCATGGCTGCCCATTTGCCCTTCACTGTCATGCCCTTCCCTATAATCAGCAGTTTCAGTGCTACTGCAGCATGCACTACTAAATCATGTTGACTGCAGCTTGCAGTGCAGCATGCACTGCAGCCTACCTGCAGCCTGCAGTATTGCACTGCAACCTGCAATACTGGAAAGTGGAATGCAGCCCTGCCTGGTTTAAACCTGAAATGCGCCGGGTCGACCCGCGTGGAATTCCGTCGATAAATATCAGGTAATGTGGCAATTCATGTGCGAAATCAAAAGCAGGGGTGCATGTCTGCTTACTCATCTGCCTATGTCCGGGCTACGTAGCCTCATATTCATCATTTTCGGTATCACCAACCAAAGTAATGATCGAAACGTGTTTATGGGGTTTCCTAACAATTTAACTATCCTAGTGCGACCCGTACGGTCTGTTAGTGGCTTCAACCGGTTAGTAACCGGTACCATCGGGTTTCAGTATGGGCTGCTTCATCGCCCGTGCGAGCGCTGCGCTCCCGGCCGGGGAGCTACTTAGGCCAGCCACCAGCAGCTCGTCTCCCACCTTCTAGCTCGCTGCCTTAGGCAGCGGCTTCGCGTAATTGTGTGCGCGAGGGTCACAGAGGCGGAACAAGTCCGCACCGAGGTTCATCAACCTTACTTGTAGTGAGTCGTCGTGCCGCGCACGACATGCGTTGCAACATCAGGCAGCGACATACATCCCCTCGGTATAGTGTGATTTTCCCTACTCGTGCGCCCGAAGTCCTTTTCGTTTGTGCCCTGACTTTGCAGTCGGGACGTTCTCGGGTAGCGATGCGCACGGCAAGTAAGGAGTTGGGGGGTTTATAACCTCAACACCTGAAGTCGAGTCGCATGACAAGTCTTCGGGGCTCCCGCAATGGAGCACCCCCTCGCAGTAGTCAATTCTCGAGGTTAGGTAAGGTGGTCGCGCTCGGCACCATGACCGCTACTCGTCACGGTTGTCAACGACAACTACGCCCACCGCAACAAAATCGGCGCGGCCGGAGGAGGACGTCAGTGTCGTCGGGGCGGCCACTTGCTGTCCCGCAAGACACTTCAACCCGGCCGCGTGTCCTCGCAGCAGGGCGCCGTGGCACCAACGGTCGTTACACGCTGTGGTGTCTCGTAACTACTCGCATAATTGGTCCGATACGGGGTACTGGGGTAGCGCCGCTCATGCGCCGATGTTTTGAGAGACTGGGCTACTCGTTGCCCTCGCCTTAATCGCGTTGTAGCAACTTGTAGAACCCTCTCGCTACAGGGTGCGAGTACCTGCCACCACCACTGACCACCACCACCCACCCAGCGGCCTCGGAGGCGCCCCCGGGCCGTGTGTCGCCTTGCCTCATCCGCCGCCCAGACCGCGCAGCTGCCCTCAACGCCCTCCTACGCGACGTCACCGCTATGCATGGGCTGTAGCGGGTCGCTTGTATCCGGCAGGGCGCCGCGCGATGTCTGCGCCTTCCGCCGATGGTGCGGCAAAACGCGCCGTTGACCCCGGGTCGCCGTCGCCCCCCAGTACATCGTCCAGTACATAGGCAGCCCCGGCGCATCGCGGGCGGCGGGAGCGTCACCCGCGGCATCGCCGTCCAACGGCAGTGCGCCCGCCGCCACCCAGCCAAGGCCGAGCCCGCCCGCGGCTGCCGCCCCGCCGGCTCCCACGTACGCCCAGGCGGTGAGCCAGTCGTCGAGTCCCGAGTCCGCGACGGGCGCGGCAGGTACGACCGGCGCGTGCGTTGCCTCGCCTGCGTCGTCGACTCGCCCAAGTACTTTCAGCAGTATTTCGGGGCCCGGCGCGTTGCAGCGCGATCACGATGGCGTTCCGACCGTCCGGCCAGGAAGTCTCCGAGCGGCCCCAACCGCGGCCGCGCGGTGGCAACCGCGGCCTGGCGCTCACCGGCCTCGATGCTCTCGCCCGCCTGCATTCCAGGCTACACGACATCGGGCCGGCGCGGCGGGGCGTAGCGCCGGCGGCGGCTTGGACAGTCGCCGACGCGCTTTCAGTCGCTGGCGTCGCCGCGGGCGCCGCGTGGGCGCCGAGGATTGACGCCGCAGTCAAGTCGCTCCAACCCGCCCGCGTCAGGCACCACCCGGCCGACGTGGTGGCTTTCGCTGAGGCCGCCGCCGCGTGGCTAGCCAAGGCGCGCGCCGTGCTGGCCGAGCGGCACCGCCGTCGGGGGGCGCGCCGCGCCGGTGGAGCGGGACAATCGTTTGTGCTGCCGTCGTCCGCAATGCCGCCCGTCGCTGCGTTCCGGGGCGTCGCAGCGCCCCCGGTTGTTGCTCTCGCGCCGCCAGAGGTGGGGGCACCGGCCGGCCACCCCGGTAGCCAAGCCTCACGGGCTCGGTATCCGCCCCCCCCCCCCCCCCCCCACTACTCACCCATCTCCAGCCGGCGACGGGGTGGGGTGGGGTGCGGTAGGTGGACCACCTCTCCGACGTTGACATGGTGCACATGCCGGCAGAGATGTCCATGGAGACGGCGGTGCCTATTGACTTTCAAGAAGCGTGGGCGGAGGCACAACGCTGCGCGAATGAGCGGGTGGTGGCGGCGGTGGAGGCCGATGACCCCGTGGTGCTGGATAGGGCGTTGAAGTAGAAGTACTTGCTGCCGCAATTGTTGCTTTGGGTCCCGAGCCGATGCGGGCGGCGGCGGCAACAAGCCTTGGCGTGGCGCTTCCGCGCTTTCGTGGAGAGGCACATGACCGAACTCGTGCGCTTATAGGACGACGCGCGCACTGAGGGCGCGCACTGAGGCGTTTTGTTATATACTACACACTGATGTACTTTGTACTGCGGGAGCCGACGAAGGAGCGAAGAACTGGCGACTGAGGCGGACGAGAACGAGTACAAGCCAAGCGAAGTACGAGTATGAGCATTGCGAGTTCGAGTACAAGTGAAGGCGAAGTATTGGTACGAGGATGACGAGGCGACAGTACGAGCGGCTACAAGGCGACTCGTAGTGTATGACAGTATTACGAGTACCCACATGGGGTGCGAGTAACCTGTATGTACCTTCGGCACAATGGGTGAGGTGAGCAAGAAGGTGCACCGCACAGTGCGCGAAATCGCATGCTTGGCTGCGGATCGGGGTGCCCTCTCATCGCGGGGCACTCGGTGCATCACCCGGGCTCACCAGGAGGCCTTGCTCGCAAGAGATTTCCACGGGGTCCTGAGCTTGGTGGCCGCTCAAGAGCGCGCTCGCTGCCTCATCAGACGGCGCAGATTCGTCTGCCATCCCGTTGCTGAAGCTACACAGCACGTCCGAGGATCACCCACACACACACGTGCACGTGTGGCCCGGACTCTGAACCGTGTGCGCATCACTCATCCATCCCGCCTTATGCGGGATGCGGGCCGCTTTTAGGAGGCTTGCTGTGTTGATTTTCTAATTCCGGGGAACTGCCCTTTTTGTAAATCACACCAGTACTTCGCCTTCACTTGTACTCGCACTCGCAATGCTCATACTCGTACTTCGCTTAGCTTGTACTCGTTCTCGTCCGCCTCAGTCGCCAGTTCTTCGCTCCTTCGTCGGCTCCCGCAGTACAAAGTACAGCAGTGTATAGTATATAACACGTTCTACGCCGGACCTGCCCGCCAGCGTCGAACGGACGCCGATCTCTTTGCGGCGCTGCTCGTGGGCACCGTGGACACCGTTGTGGCGTTGGTGGAGGACGGAGAGCTCTCCCGAGCGGCGGGCCGACTATCTTCTAAGGGTATGGGCGACCTATGCTATCCTGCTATCCTCGCCCAGCTGCGCGACAAGCACCCGTTCCGTAGCCACCCGATCCCAGACGCCGCGTATAAAATTCCGGTCGACGAGGCCGCCCTGACGGTGGACATGCGCGTGCCGTACCAGCAACTCAAGCAGCACGTGGCGGCGGGGCCCTCAGGCATGCGCAACGAGTATCTCCGCTGCTGGGTGGGCGAATACGCCCCGGCGTCCGGGACTGCGGCGGTCCGTGCCATGTCGGAGGTCGTCTCCATGTACCTCCAAGGGCGCATGCCCGGGTGGTTCAACCGGCTCTTCGCCTCTGCTAGGCTCGTGGCACCTGTCAAGAAGCTAGGCCAGGGGAGGGCCCCGGACGTGCGGCCTGTGGCAGTCGGGGAGGCGGAGCGGCGCGCAGCGGAGCGGGCAGTGGTGGACAACATGAAGGAGGCATACGTGTCGGTGCTCGCTCCATCTCAGCTCGGCGTTGGCATTTCCGCGGGCGACTCTATGCTCATCCATGGCATCCGGCTCATCGCCGAGAAGCTTGGCCCACATGCCGTCATCATTAACACCGACCTTTGCAACGCTTACAGCGAGGCATGGCGCCGCACCATCATCCAGCGCCACATCGATTGCTCCCCACTACACCCTGTCATCCCTGCGCTCCTAGCCTCCCACTTCACGGATTCGTATCTGGTGGTGGACGACCGGTCCGCCCCTCTGCGGTCGGAGGACGGCGTGCAATAGGGCGCACCGCTGGCCACGACTTCCTTTTGCGTCGCGATTCACCCCGAGGTGCAGCAGTGTGACAATACGTTGGAGGTCACTGACGGGGCGGCGCGCTTCAACGCCGACGATGGATTTTTGGTGGGCCTCCCGACGCACGTTTGGCCGGCTCTTCACGCCTTCCGCACGTCCATCAAGGCGTCCGTGGGGCTTGAGGTGCGCTTCGACAAGATGCAAGTACATCGCAGACATGGAGGCCGCGCGGCGTGAGGCTCAGGCCGACATCGAGTGGCCCGAGCTAGATGGCCATGACGGCATCGCGGTCCTCAACGTGCCGCTCCGATCGCCAGAGTATGTGCATGCATACATGCGCGGCAAGGCGGATGAGCTACGAGAGGAGGTGGACGCTAGCCTGAGCAAGCTCCTATATGCCAAGCCCAGACGTCGATACACCCACGCCCTGCATCACCACGCATGGGCCCTGCTCAAGCATTGCATGCAACACATGGCGGGGTATTGGCTCCGCAATTGCCTTCCGTCCGAGGTGGAGGCCTTTGCGGAGGCGGTGGATGCCATCGTCCTCGCGGCGGTCGAACGGGTCTCTTTTGATCCCTCCACGTACGGCACCGACACAAAACCGGTGGTAACCGATTTCTTGGCGGAGCTTTTGCACGACCCCAACCCCATGGCAGCGGAGGTGGCTACCTTGAGCGAGAATGCACTGGCCAGGGCACGAAGCATGCTTCACCTCCCCACTCGGTTGAAAGGCGATGGCATCCGCCGCATGGCTACTGTTCGTGATGCCACCTTTATCGGCTCCATGAATGCCATCCCCCCAAGCAAGGTTCTGACTAGGAACTCCGGCACCAACACCCCCACCCCTGGTTTCTTTGACCCACAGCTCGGGTCCGTACTTGGCCGAGGCAGCTTCAACGCAACTTCTTCCGCCCGCCGGTATGCCCACTTCCTCAACGATGCTCATGGGTCGGACAGCTACGCCGCGGCGATGCGTGAGGCGTGGGGCCGCCTCCATGCGGCTATTGCTGGCCATCTTGGCGACGCAGATGCACGCCAGATGGAGCGGGAAGTGGAGGCTGCGTCGGGCTCTCAAAAGGAGCTGACGGCATTTCTAGACTAGGCCAACAACTCTCGGCTTCGAAATGAGGTGTGCGCTCTCCCTGCCACATGTAGGGAACGGATCTTGTTCAAACAGCTCGACGCGGCGTCGGGCATGTGGACAGTGGCCATCCCCACCGCGCGGACGGTCATGACTCCGCATGAGCTGCGGGAGGTCGCTGCCGGGTACTTCTTCCTGCCTAGCCCGTGCTTGGCCCCGGTGGTTGGGAGCTAGATCATTCTGCCCTCGACATAGCACAACCCCGTCACTGTTGACCTATATGGCGACGCGCTCATGAATCTCCCGGCGTCTGGAGACGCCCACTGGCGTGTACAGCACGACGCTATCGCAGATGCCATGCGCGATCACTGTGTTCACGACCTAGGTACCGCTGTAAGGAGGGAGGTGGATGACTTGTTCCAGCAGGCAGTGCCTCTCGGCAACACCGTACCCAGGGATGAATTCAAGGACTTAGTGCCGGACGCAGAGCTCTCCCTTCCGGCGTTCAACCTCGTCACCGGGAGCTATGATCCCCGGAGCTTGAAGGCCACGCTGCTGGAGTTCAAGACTATGCGGTACGGTGTCAAGTACACTGCAGCGCCCCGGGCCATGGCTGTGGATCGGTTTGAGCGCTCCCTGTTGGGCGACAACGGGGGTTGGCAGCGCGGGATGCGGCGTGGCACGACACGGAGCCCGGACAGAAGGGTCCTCTTCGAGACATCATGGATATGTCGGAGTACACGGGCATGGTCTTCGGCACAGTGGGTGAGGTGAGCAAGGGGGTGCGCCGCACAGTGCGCGAAATCGCATGCTTGGCTGCGGATCGGGGTGCCCTCTCATCGCGGGGCACTCGGTGCACCACCCGGGCTCACCGGGAGGCCTTGCTCGCAAGAGATTTCCACGGGTTCCTGAGCTTGGTGGCCGCTCGAGAGCGCGCTCGCTGCCTCATCAGACGGCGCATATTCGTCTGAAATCCCGTTGTTGAAGCTGCACATCAGCACGTCCGAGGATCACCCACACACACACGTGCACGCGTGGCCCGGACTCTGAACTGTGTGCGCATCACTCATCCATCCCACCTCATGCGGGATGCTGGCGTTGCTGTGATGGGCGGCTTGCTGTGTTGGTTTTTTAGTACTACTTCTAGTAGTAGGTGGATTTGTTACTGCCTTTTTTGTAAATCACACCAGTATGAGTACCGATAGTATGTATGATTATAGCGTCACCTATGCAGGAACCTGTAAGTACATGTAGCGCTAAGATATATAAGCACCCTCTCGCAGGAGTCAACTCTTGAGGTTTAGGTTAGGTAAGGTGGTCGCGCTCGGCATCATGGTCGCTGCTTGTCACGGCTGTCAACGACGACAACTACGCATACCGCAACAAAATCGGCGTGGACGGAGGAGGACGTCAGTGTCGTCGGGGCGGCCACATGCTGTCCCGCAAGACACTTCAACCCGGCCCGCATGTCCTCGCCGCAGGGCGCCGTGGCATCAACGGTCGTTACACGCTGTGGTATCTCGTAACTACTCGCGTAATTTGTCCGGTACGGGGTATTGGGGTAGCGCCATATTGGGCTTCGCGCCATGCCCGCCCCGTAGACCTGAAGAACGGGAACGACTGGCCCGACCGGCGGCGGCCGGGCGGCCGCTACAGGTGTCCGTACCGGTAGTCGCTACATGTAGTAGTCAACAGGTAAGCGCGGCGGCTGTTATGGCCTGCGCGGAATTATGACGGAATCTATAACGGAAACAATGCCGTTTTATGTAATAATCTATGCGAAACCGTTCCGAAAGTCGGCGGCACGATGGGTCATTAGCCAGCGCGAGGTAGGGGCAGCCAGGCAAAATGGACGGCGAATAGCACCCTCACCGGCTGGCTGCAACAGGTGCTGACCGCCGTGCAAGAGCGCCCCCCCCCCCCCCCCCCCCCCCCCCCCCCGGCGGGGTTCGCGTGGACGTCGCACTCCCTCCGACAGGGGGTCACAACAGCCGCGTACGTGATCGGCGTGACAACGCAGAAAACCAAGTACTTCGGCGGCTGGGCGATGGAGTCCAGCGTGGTGCTCGACTGCATCAACCCAACGGTACTGCCGTGTCCGGCAACATGTCACCTCTTTGGATGGATGACCCCCTAGAGCGGTCAACCGGCCAGGCTGCCACGCCAAGTGGCGACATGATGGCAAAACTGCGAGCCCCCTGCTTTGCTTTGATCTGATTGAGAATTATAGAGGCTTGAATTGCACGGGGCTAAGTACGACTGGTGTTACCCGACGATACAAGTCCGCCGTACACGGCTAGGACGCTACTGCCGTGTGCCCAAGTCCATCCCTCACCCCTATATGACGCCCCGCGACGCGGCGGTGTCTCCACCTTCTGCCTTTGCGCCAGCTTCCAGCTAGCGCAACCCACCCTTCACAACCCTTTCGTGCGTGCTATGGGGCATGGGCCCCTGTGCCAAACGTTGTTTTAAGAGGTCTGACACTTTTTGGGCAAAACTGCGAGCCCTATGCTTTGCTAACGTCGATTAGTATCAGGTACTCACTCCAACCCCGTCTTTAGGGTCAAAATGATTTACGTCGATGTTAACATTATTTTAGAAATGATGCGTTTTAATACGTTTGGACGCTTGGACGGGATTGTCGCCCGTCGGGTGACTGCTTGTAACGGCCACACAGAGTATCTCACATTTCGGCAGATACGGTCGAAATTCGCTACGGCAAGCAATAGCGCGAGAAGGCTACTAGTAGTTAGTCACGGCTACTGATACTAGACTCGCACCCGCTGCCCGCCGGGCATCGGCAAGTAGTCGCTCCCGGTGGCGGCCGGACAGCCTGACATCCCCTGGCAGCCTGACAACGAGATGTATGTGGAGGACTTTCATAACTACAAGGGATGGTATAGCATCCTTGTAGTAGAGCTCGTTAACAATCATTACATGTTTGCATATGCTGAGGTAGACGGCCTGGCAGGATTTCTCATTCAACTGCTACACATGTATCCTATTCCAATAGAGAAATGCAACGCGATAACGATTTGTGGCTAGTTTCTTATGGCATCCTTATTGGTGACGGCGGCGGTTGCGGTATGGGCGACTTCATCACGACTCTGTATCCATGCCGGATCTTGACCAATAAACAACAACAATGATTCAATTTCAGTTCCTTTTCCACGAGTATGTAAGGATTGTAACAGTTCAAGTTCGAAATCTACATACGAAATAATTATACAAACTAGCAGTATACAAAATATAAAGCGAATCGATGAACCGTATACATGGATTTACCCAAGGGGGCACTGTTTGCCAAAGAATGCCAGCTCGCTCACATTGAAGGCTAAGACAAGAACCACATGCTTAGCATGGGTGTCTCCAAGCGCAGAAAGATGGCTGAGGGTGGGTGGGTGCGCGAGCCGGTTGAGGCGAGCGCAAAGCAGAGAGTGCCGGTGCCCGAGGGTGGATCCCTTAGGTCGTGGCGCTGGTGCGGGCGCGTAAAACGTAGCGAAAGAGCGCATGCCGCTATCTTAGTCGCGGAAGGTGCCGGCAGCCAGCGAACCCGTAAGCAATCCGAGCGATGCTTGACCCATGTCATCGATCCCATCAAGCCCCGGAGCTTGGCCGCCATCGATGCCGTCCAGGACGCTCCAGAGTCGGGGCGCACGGCAAGCTGGTAGCGCGAGCGCCGCGCGTGGGACAGGCGGCCCAAGTACTGTACCCCGTACCGCAACGACGGCTGCACGGCCAGGGACCGGCCTAGCGACCCACGGTGGAGGTGCAGCCAGGCCTGCGTGGCAGCCGAAAGGCCAAGACGCTCCAGCCGGGCCGTCCGATCCCCGCGCGCGTTCCCCGCCGTCCAGGAAAGAAAAGGTCGCGGGTAGGCGGGTAGACGATCGTCTCTATCGGTGGCGAGGTCTTGCAGCAGATGGTACCAACTTCGTCATGGTTAGTGCGGCGCGATGACCGCGGCGGCTGCGCCCGACTGTCGCAGTTTGTCCGCCAAATCGTCCAACAAGGTCCAGGGGGGATTGCAATAAATGCGTTCCCTGCGCCACAATTCGTCCGGCAAATGAAGAGAATCCACCGCTTCGCAGCGTGGGTCGCGCCAGCGGGAATTGTATTGTGGAAGTTGCATGTTTTCCATCGACGCAAATTTGTAGATGGTATGGGGCCCAGGGTTGGGCAGACCCTGGGTAGGGTAGGCCCAAACCTGGCAGACCGAGGGCAGACAAGGCCCAGGGTTGGGCAGACCCTGGGTAGGTAGGCCCAAACCTGACAGACCGAGGGCAGACCCGGTCTGCCCGACTAGGTCGGTGAGAATCGCGACGGGCAGGCCCGACCCGGGTATGGGTCTGCCTGAAGGTCTGCCCGGCGGACGCCTACCCGGATGGCAGACCCGTCTAGCAGACCCTGGGCAGACCGCCGCCCGGCCGTCGCGCAACCGACCCATCGCGCCGTCGCGGACCTAAAACCGAGGTGAGAGCAACCCCATCGTTCGCATGCCACTGTTCTCCAGCGCATGTGGTGGAGCATGTGATATATACTGTTGAAAGTTTGCGTTTTCCATACACATAGACATGTATGGACTATATTTTCATACATGTCTGACGTGCTCAGCTCACCAACGAGCTAATTCCTGGCATGTGCGGAAGAAGGTGGCAACTCGGTCCGCCAAATCAATGGCCGGATCCATAGCCATTGTGATGTGCTATATTTTGTAGATGTCGCGCAAGGGAGAGGATGTGATGAGTCCGTTGGATCGGGACTCATCCATACTTTATTTTGCACCCTCTTGCCCGTCTATGTGCCCGGCTTGAGCAGGTTTCGTCGCCGGTGGGGTGAGGGCAGTGGGGCGCAGCGCGGCTGGCACTGCCATCGGCGAACGCGAGTCGGGGAACGCCACTGTAACCCACCCGACATTCGTTCCTGCGACCGTACCCTTCATGACCGCCATGTCTGGGTTTCCCTTAGGGTTATACCGCTTCCATTTGGCCTTGTATAGCTGCCGCCCTAGCCGTGGTGGTGACGTCGTCGCCAGGATGGCACCTCATGGTGGATATCGGCGGGTGGATAGGTGGACTGCCCAATGCGCGACAACGCACCGCCGTCATATACGGCACTGGCCCACCGTGGCCGATACTTATGCCGTACTTTGACCCACAAAGGACCCCGAAACGGGTGGACATGAGCCACTATCACATTGAACGCCCTGAGGATAATCTAACCGCAAGTAGCACGCGCGTGCTAAATTTAGTGCTAGACGAGTACGTTGACAACTTAGCATGTTTTAAATTGTATTATGTTAAGTATAGCGGCTTCGCCGCTTTGAGAAAAGGAGGCCGGGCCCTTTATAAGATCAGATGTAGTAATCTAGAGGTTAACAGTCATTAGCTATGTTGTACTGCGCAAGACCCCCGCGGTTGGCGCACGGACTATGGCATGCCGGCCCGCACCATCGCCATGACCTGAGGGATCCACCCTCGGGCACCGGCACTCTCTGCTTTGCGCTCGCCTCAACCGGCTCGCTCACTAGCAGTCTCGACTCTAGCACTCGAGCAGAGTGTCAGTTTACTCTATGCCGACTCGGACCCGAGCCTAAGCCTCCCGAGACGCTACACCTTCCCCACCCCGTGACAGCATGATGCCCCCTCGCCATGTACCGGAAGACGCCCTAGTCGACGACGCCCCGGCGGGCGGCGCCGCAGCGGCATCTGTCGCGGAGTTGGAAAAACGCCTGACGGCCCAAGCGGAAGCCATGTAAAAGCGGCCGGCCGGGCAGTTCGAGACTGCTACGGCTGCCTTGCTCGCTCGACTCGCCCCCCCCCCCCCCCCCTTCGCCCCCACTAACCCGCCTCCTCCCGAAGGCACCCAGCCAGCAGCAAACCCCGTGGGCGCGCCTGCGCCCGAGGGTGGTGAGCAAGGAGCGCGAGAGCCCCTTCTTGCTGAGCTAGACGCACCCGACAACGAGCTGGAGTACGTCGACTTTGCCTACTACGGCCGAGTCATCCCCGCCCCCCGGTCTGGAGCGACCCCCATGCGACGTCGACGAGCCTCGCCTGTGGACCCGAACTGACGATACCGCCCGCGGCCTCGCGGAGAAGCTGAGCCGGGCAGCGTACGAAGAGTACCTGCATCTAGGCTGCTACGCCTTCTTCAGTAGCTGCGCCAACGAGTTGCTTTGGAGTCGCTTTCGACCGAGTCCGCTACGGCGGAAAGCAAGGCTGCGGCCCTTGCCGAGCTCCGAGCCTGCTACCGCACCCACTTGGCGACGGAGGTGGCCACCCGTTCCGGGTTGGGCTACCTCCAGCTCGCCAAGAACGGACCGACGGCTACGGAAGCGGACTGAATCTTCGCCGAGCTCGCCCACGCCAAGTTTTGCACCCCAAGACGCATCGCCGTGTCCGAACAACTCGAGCAACTCCGCCGAGCGTTCGACGATAAGACTCTCGAGATCAATCTCTTCGCAGCAGGCAAGGCCCGTGCCGCGGCCGCGTTCGCCAAGGCCACCCCCGACAAGTCCGCCCCCACCGAGTCCGCCGAGAGGCGCAAGCAACGCGAGCAAGCCGCCGCAGCGCGGAAGGCCGCAGCGACGGCCGCAGCAGCCGACAAGGCCAAGGCCAAGGTCACCAAATGACGGTGTGGCCCGCCGCGCCGACTCGCCATGTACGCCTACCTCCCTCTACATGCGACACCGCGTGCGGGAAATCATCGGCGCGAGCGGACAAGTCTTGGGCTGGATCCGCCAAGGACTCCGGATCCGCTTCAAGAACGGACAACGCCCTCGCCCCTACAACCACGGCGTCTCTATGCGCGACTCCACTCAAGCGCAACTGGACTTCATGGCGGCTACGGAACTACCCCGCTTCGAGGCTTTTGGCGCGTGGGAGCGGGGACGCTGCGACAAGTGGGTATCCATAATGTTTCTAGTCCCCAAGCCCGGCACCAACAAGTGGCGCCTCATCATGGACCCACGGGAACTCAACAAGTGGTGAAAGACCTTCAAGATGTCCTACAAGACGCTCAAGCACCTGCGGCACCCGGCGCGCGCAGGCGATTGGTTCGTTTCGACGGACCTAGCCGATGGCTACTACGCCCTCGGGATTCGGAAGGAGGACCGCGACTTCTTCACCGTGTACTACCGGGGGGAGTTGTGGCGACTGGCGTGCCTACCGATGGGGTTGACATGCTCGTTGTACTACTACTGCAAAATGACAGCGGCCTTTACGTACGGACTACCCGCGGACGCCCATGAAGCGGCGCGACCCATATAGTCACCTCCCACGGCCCCGTCCAAGCATACTCGCCGTTTCCTGCGCAACACTCGTTGCTTGCGAGTCGAGCGGCTCCTACCCTACATGAACGACTTTCTTTTCCTCGCGCGGACTCTCGCGAAGCAGCCCTAGAGCTGCGCGCCCGGTTGGACACCCGGCTAGACCGCGTCGGCCTGCTGCGCAACCCCAACAAGGGAGTCTGGGAGCCCACCCAAGTCGGCCCTCACTTGGGGCTGATCGTCGACTTGCAGCGCGGCAAGTTCCGAGGCCCCGAGGAGAAGCTCATCGCGCTGGCCAAGGCCGCCCGCTCTGTCATGGCCGCGCAGCCTCCGACAAGCGCTGGCTCCCGGCCCGGCGGCTGGCGTCTTTTGCTGGAAAGGCTCAGTTTCTGTACTTGGCGATTGCGTCGGCCCGCTTCTTCTTGCGAGAGCTGGACTGCGTCCTCGCAACCCGGCAGGGCTGGGGCGGACGCGTCAAGATGACGAACCAGCTGCGCCGCGATCTGGAATGGTGGACACATGTACATGCGCAGTACAACGGTCGTTCGATGTACAAGCCGGTGGAGGCCGCGTATATACACGTGGACTCTGGTTTTTCTGGATGGGGGGGGGGGGGGGGCTGTGCTGAACAACAACAGCGATTCCCAGGCGCGCGGCTTGTGGTACGAGGACGGCCGCGCGCATCACATCAAAGGGAAGGAGCTTCGCGCGGTACGTCACGCGGTCGAATCATTCCTGCCGCAGCTCCGAGGACGGCGCGTCTTGCTGCACGAGGACAACACGGCCGTGGTGGCAGCGCTGACGAACCTAACCTATCGGTCGCCGGTCATGATGGAGGAGCTCCGCAAGCTATGGCACCTCATGGACATCCACGACATCTCCATCAGGCCCCGGTATATCCAATTCGCGGCCAACGTTTGGGCGGACCGCCTCAGCAGGGAGCTGGACGACGCCGACTGGCAGCTCAATCCGCGGATATTCGCTTACCTGCATCGCTTGTGGGGTCCCCACCATGGTTGGGCAGACCCTGGGGTGAGCTGGTAGACCCTAGTAGGCCTACTGGATAGGCCCTACCTGACCCGGTAGGCCTACCTTGGGTAGGGCAGACCCGGGTCGGCCATACCCTGGCAGACCAGGTAGATAGGCCTACCTGGCATACCCCTACCTGGTAGGTCAGACCTCAGGCAAACCATGGTCATATTTCTTCATGTTAACACTGGGGAAAATTCCATTTAATGCGCGAAGCATGCTGTGTGTTTACACATCCATGCAGTGCTTACAACTATAACTCAGTAGAGCCATGATCAGTAACACGGGAGGAGATGTCATCGCCTAGGTGTGTGAATGCCTCATTATCAGATGAAGCGTCAGCATCATCATCCTCCAGGCGAGTGTAGGTGTTAGGCTCTAGCTTAAGCCTGTTATTTAGGCCCTTTAGGATGCAGCGGAAGGATTTAGAAAGTATGGCCAATCTCTTCTGGTTACACGGGGTTCCTGGGTTATAGTCTGTCCCTGAATTCTACCTAGTAGACTTGCCCGAGGCGGTATTTATATCCGCCGAGGTCATAGTCATACATGTGCTATGTTAGCCGGGTGCCATGGGATACCCGTGCTGTGTTAGCCACGTAAGGCTTGAGTCAGAGAACTCTAGAGAATTCCAGAACAGTCTTCGGCCTTATATTACTAGTATTTATACCCGCAATTTACAGCAACTCCGCGGATGCGTAGTCGTACTACTTTAGCGGGAAATTATACCTGCTAGTAGAGCAGAACATTATGGCTAAAGGGAAATGGAGTATAGCACTCTCTCCCCCTTAAGCACAAAGCGTCCTCGCTGTGCAGCATGCGTCACAGAACTACAGGAAACTACAGTCTTGGTCTTGATCTTGAAGTTCTTGCGGAAGGTACTCGGCTTGGGTAGCGATTACGGAACCGAATGAAGTCTGGGCTCACAGTAAACTGTCGGTATATATGGTTTAGACAATAAGAACGACCGGAAAATGTCCAAGTGTTTGACTCCGCATAGGGGCTCCCATGTGTCTTCGCTTGGTACGTTGTATGGGAACGCCCATCGCACTCGAAACAGTAGTCCAGTGCCATTGTTGTTGAAGGCAACATCGAGTATGTCTTGAACATGGAATCGGTTTGCGTCATGGACAATCGGTACTCGTTCAGACTTCGCCGGTTGGTCAGGGTCGTCATACCACTTTTCCAGCATACTCGCGTGCACCACGTCGTGGATGACTCGTACCCCGCAGGTAGTTGCAATCGGAAAGCAACTGGTGAGATATGCTACGTAATGACGAAGGGGCCCACGTAGCGGTCGCGTAGCTTAGCACATGGTTGCTGAATAAACTTCATATGAGACGCTTTCAGCTTAACTCTTTTGCCGGTCTTGAATGGTACGGGTATTCGCTTGCGATTAGCTGCAGTTTGCATACAGTTTGCATACAGTTTGCACACGGCACATACGAGCACATATGAGACGCTTTCAGCTTAGCTCTTTCGCCGGTCTTGAATGGTACGGATAGTCGCTTACGATTAGCTGCTGTTTGCATACAGTTTGAGCCTCCAGTACGCAATCATGCGCGAAGCGATGAAGCTCCTGTACATACTTGACGTGTTCCGGAAGAGCTCGAGTTGGCTCGGTTGCGAGTTGAGTAGTAGCAGGTGTAGTCTTCTCGAATCCCAAAGTCGCCTTGAAAGGGGACATAGTAGTCGAAGTCGACTGAGCAGCGTTGATCGCAAACTCCACGTTGGTGAGGTGGTTGACCCAATCATCGTGCAGAGGGTGCACGTAGCAGCGTAGCACTTGCTCCCAAGTTTGGTTAGTCCGTTCCGCCTGGCCATCGGTTGTTGGATGAAAAACTGTAGAGATGTTCAGCTTAGTACCCATGGTCTTGAACACATTTTGCCAGAATTCCGACATAAATATTGGGTCTCGGTCAGAGATGAGTTTTACCGGTAGGCCGAAATGACGAAAAACTGAGCGATGCATAATTTCCGCCAGGCCTTCAACAATAACTGGCTTCGTAGTTGGCTCAACAATTACTCGCTTTGACAGTAGACATACGAAAATCACTACTGAGTCATACCCCTGGCACTCCGGAAGATCTGTGATTAAATCCAGGGATATTACCTCAAATGGTCGTGACGGTACGTCATGGGGCTGAAGTAAGCCGTATGGCTTATGCCGGGCCGCCTTAGTACGTTGACAGGTAGGGCAGCGTCGCACGTAGTTGGTGACAATCTGTTTAATACAGTGCCACCAGTACAGTTCCACAGTACGCGCCAGTAGTCGTCGTCCTCCTGGGTGTCCAGCAGTAGGTGCGTCATGCAGCTTGTACAGTGCTCGTTCTCGCAGGTCCGCCACATTTAATAAGTAAATTCGTGAGCCGTAGGCGTACATTAGACCATTACTGTGACGTACTAGCCAGGATGGTAAAGCTTTCCGCGATTTCATGTATTCGTCGGAGTCATATGCGGTCTTGATTTCGTCGTAAAACTTGTTGTCCGCATGTATTCGCGACTCCATAGCAAATAAAACTGAATTTATTTCGCAGTCAGCCTCGTCTTCTCACCAGTTGTGCAGTAGCTCTAGCTTCTGAAGCGCATCCTTCAAGTCGGGTCGCCGAGAGAGGGCGTCCGCATGATTGGCAGCTCCTCGCTTGTAGACGATGTCCATATGTCGTTGGTAAGGCGCAAACACTTGCAGCCATCGTACTTGCCGCGTCAACAAATCGCGTTGGCGAAAGAAGTGTCGTAGCGTGTCATGGTCGGTGATGACCGTAAAGCCCGCCGCTCCATCAAGGTAGCAACGGAACTTGTTGAGTGCATCACGAACCGCTAACAACTCTTGCTCATGTACCGCGTAGTGAACTTCGTGTTTGTTCATCTTGCGTGCATGGTACGCAACATGTCGAAGTCTTGAGCCTTGATCTTGCAGCAGCACAGCTCCCACTGCAAATCCAGAAGCATATGTATACAATGTGTAACGGGCGTCCGCGCCGCGGCCGGCGCATGTGTCCGGTATACTCGGTACAGGTTCGCGTACCATGCATTGCGTCCTTTAATGCACGAAACGTTGCATCAGCACGAGGCGTCCACACAAACTCCGGTTGATTCTTCGTCAGGTCATGTAGTGGCGCCGCAATAGCCGCGAAGTTATGGATGAACTTGCGGTAATAGCCAGCAAGGCCGAGAAAACCTCGTACGTCCTTTACTGTCTTCGGCACGGGCCACTGTTGAACTGCTTCCACCTTCCGGGGGTCCATCTTGATATGTCATGCTTCGACGATATGGCCCAAAAACTCCACGCTAGTACGGCCGAACGAACACTTCGACAACTTGATATGCAAGTGGTGTCGTTGCAACTCCCGTAGCACCAATCTGATGTGCTCGAGATGCTCTTCAACTGTCTTGCTGTAGATCAGCACGTCGTCAGGTATCCACGCAGAATTTGCCGAGATATGGTATCAAAACACGGTTCATCATGGTCTGGAATCCAGCTGGGGCGTTTGTCAAGCCGAAAGGTAACACACAGTACTCGTAGAGTCCATAGTGTGTCCGGAACGCTGTTTTGCGGATGTCTTCCGGTTTAATTTGTACTTGATGGTAGCCTTTGTACATGTCCAGAGAACTCAAAGTAGTCGCGCCATGCAATGAGTCCAATAATTCGTCGATACGAGGAAGCGGGGTCCGGTCTTTCTTCGTAAGGTCATTCAATTTACGGTAGTCCACACACATACGCAGAGTGCCGTCTTTCTTACGCACAAATAAAATTGGGGCGCCGTAGTTTGACTTGGACGGACGAATCCACCCTTTTGCCAATAATTCCTCCAGTTGTGACCGTACCTCTTGCAACTCCGTTGGTGACATACGGTACGTTCGTTCCTTGGGGGGTTCATCACTCTCCAGGTTGATCTCAAAGTCGAACTCGCGCTCCGGTGGCAGGTCAGTAGGCTCCGCGATGATGTCCGCAAACTCCATAAGGGACTCCTTGAGCTCCTCGGTCCACTCGGTCGACTGGTCCGTGCGCAGCTCAGCTACCGCATCGAACACCTCGCGTACCGCAACAGCAAACAGTTCCTCGCCGCGACTCTTCCTCAGCTCCTTCGCCATCTTAGCCGCGTCCAGGTGGTAAACCGTCGTAGGTACTGTATACTGTTCCGCTGTAGCAATGTGTTGTCCAGTCTTCCGGTGTTTAATAATTTTAGCAGTCCAGTCGATGTCAGGATTAACTGTTTCCAGCCAAGGTTGTCCGAGAATTATGTCGAATTTCTCCAGGTCTGTAACTAAAGCGTCCAATTTATAGTCGAAAGCTCCTACGGTAAGTACTTCGCTCCTCAGCCGTTTGGTACTGGTACTCATACTGCCATTCGCCAGTTTTATACGGTGTTTTCCTCCGGATACTGTAGGGCACTGATGCAATTGTACCCATTCAGTACTCGCAAAATTTTCGGTTGCACCAGAGTCCACCAGTATTTTACAGTGTCGTCCTCGCAATTCGCCAGTAATAGTCAGTAGTCGGGTACCACTCGGTGAAGATACGTTGCACAAACGCGATGTGGAGTCTTCGCCAGCCCAGGTAGTCGGACGTTACGGTTGACATATTCATCAATTTGTTCGACGAAGCTTTCGTACCGTAGTGGGTAGCGTACTGTCTCCGTCTCCAGATAACCCGTACTTCGTGCCTCCAATAATTTCTTCCAGGTTGTCCATAGTGCACGGTTCAAAGGGGTCTTCGCAGGTACAGTATTACGACGAGCGCGATACAGGTATACAGGACACCGGTTGTCTCCCGTCCGCTGAGTGCCGAGGTACCGTAGATTGCTCTCCTGTACCCGGTACCCAGTTTGCTCGAGTAATCGTCGTACTACTGTTGTCTCCGGCGTCGCGTCCGTGTCGCCGCGCTTGCCTTCTGGAAACCAAATCAGTCCGCTGTCTTCTACAGTCAGAAGCACTCGTCTTCCATCGGTTACTAGAACCTTCGAGTGCGTCCACTCAGGCTTCGGTGGGGTTCTCAGGTGCTGCGGTAGAAACCGTACGCCGGCGCCATCGTCAGCGTAGATCTGTGTCGCCCATCGAGTGGGGCCATCATCTTGTCTCGCACCTTCTATGCCATAGTTCGTTGGACACGTAAACACAGAAGTCTCCGCTGGCAACTCATCCACCAGACGAAAATTTCTAAGTAGTCGAAACCACGGCTTACGCGACCATTTTGGGACCACAATAATTGCTCGTAGATGCAAATGCAATAACTTCTGTCGAAGGTAGTGGCCCAATAATTCTTCAATTCGGTGATACGGGGCATTTAGCCAAATACGCCGATATTCTCCGAGATCCTGTTCCTGAAATGGGCGCGTCGGACAGCAAAAACTACCAGAAACTTGAGAATTCAGGCCGTCATTATCGCAAGCTCCGTCCAGGCCGCAGGGTCCGTATTTCTTCGTGTACTCGTGAAATAATTCGCGATGTACCATCCAGTCGCTGAAATCCTTGTGGAGGAAATCAGGCCTCAGTGTCGTTCGAGGATACGAGGGTTGTACTTCTACAGTCTCGCGAGCCGTTTTAGGGGACAGTCCTTCACATGTCGCGCGCCGCGCGCGGCCGACTCGCGTCTTAGTTTCTTGGCCGGGTCTTTCTGGGTCGATAATCAGAAATCTGCTTCTTCTTACTCGGGCACGCGGACGCAACATGACCTTTCGCCCTGCAGATAAAGCAGCGTCCCTCCTTCGTAAATCTCTCAAACTCCTCCTCGGTCAATCGCCGCGCCATCAACAGGTCGTCTTCTTGTTCTGTAGCCTCACCCTCAGCACTGCTGTAGTACTGCTCGTCGTCGTCGCCATCGTCGTCCATGATGTTCAGGCGCTCGCGACGGATCTCGCCGTGTACATCTGTCTCCCGCTCCGCAGCTTCAACATCCAGGGCTGCCTGTACAGCTTCTGCCAGGGTCTTAGGGTTTTTCAGGGCAACTTCCTTTCGAATATGGGGTTTCAGTCCGCGCTGGAAGTCATGTACATTATCTTCCTCGTGACGATGGGGTAACTCCAGTAGTTGCTCGCGGAAATAATTCGCGTACTTCTGTACTGTAGTCCGCTGTGTCGCGCGATCCAGATTGATACGAGCTTGCTTCGCCGGTGTACGTCCACAGAATTCGGTGATTAGTGCCGCCTCCATGTGCGTAAAACCGGTAAAACCGCCGCCAATTTCGTCGTGCGTACTCGCCACTTGCGCGTACCACCACTTGGATACGGGTCCGTGAAAATAGCCAGATGCCCAGTACACGCTACGAGGTTCCTCCGGGTTTACATTGTGATATTTCAGGTAGCCCCGTGCATGACGAAACCAGTTCCGTAGCTCGTCGATATTCGTAGTCGATAGCTTCTCGATCTTCGCTGGTTTCACATCGCTCGGCATGAGTCCAGGCATGTCGCTGGTCCGGGCAGAACGAAGCTGGTCTCGCATGTGCTGCTCTACAACTCGGCTCTGGTTCACTCGGTCGTCGAAATGACTGAAGCCTTGTCGCACGTACTCGTCCAAGCGGCGAATCTCCGCCGTTGCCGCCGTTGTAGCTTGCGCTACATCTTGCATCTTCGCTTGCTCCGTCGACATAGTCTCGACTCGGTCGGCTAGTCGTTGAAGCATGCTCATCATGTTTGCGAGGGTCGGTTGCGTGCCCTCTCGACCTCCTTCGAGCGGAATCGGCTGTGCTTCGCCGGCAGTGGCCGCTACCGGAAAGCTTCCGCTGTCCTCAGGTGGCGTCTCTCCTGGTGTAGCCATATTTACGTCGCTTACCGCTGTCTAAGCTCCGAAACCAAGTGTTAGGCTCTAGCTTAAGCCTGTTCTTTAGGCCCTTTAGGATGCAGCGGAAGGATTTAGAAAGTATGGCCAATCTCTTCTGGTTACAGGGGTTCCTGGGTTATAGTTCTGTCTCTGAATTCTACCTAGTAGACTTGTCCGAGGCGGTATTTATACCCGCCGAGGTCATAGTCATACCTGTGCTATGTTAGCCGGGTGTCATGGGATACCCGTGCTGTGTTAGCCACGTAAGGCTTGAGTCAGAGAACTCTAGAGAATTCCAGAACAGTCTTCGGCCTTATACTACTAGTATTCATACCCGCAATACTAATATATACAGCGACTCCGCGGATGCGTAGTCGTACTACCTTTGCGGGGAGTTATACCTGCTAGTGTAGCAGAACATTATGGCTAAAGGGAAATGGAGTATAACAGGCCTCCTCGAAGCACTCCACCAGGCACTCTAGGCACTCGCCCTCTAGGACGCGGCTCCGCCGATTTACGGCCGCCATCAGCCCTCCCTACGTGACGGGCGGCACATGTGCAGCAGCGAGGCAGTGAGGAGAACGCTTGTAACTTCTTTGACAGGGTAAAACTCGACAAACCCTCGTGTGCGTTCATGCAACTGGTCCTAAGGAGCACGATGGGCGAAAAACGGCCACGCAAACGGGGATGGCGATGGCGGCGTGTTCATCCCCGTGCGTGGCAGCGAGTGCGTGAGTGAGTGGGTGGTTGCGAGCCACACCCAACCCAAACCCACCTGGAGGTGCCGGTCTCGCAGGCAGATGGGGCGCCCTCGGCGCCTATGCTCCCACCTACATGTCGGTCAACGCTATGGGTGCACTATCCTGGAAGGGCGCTGGTCGAGAGCGGGTAGCTGGTGCGCACGGTGGGCCGGGCCAGGATGGCCCTGCAATGGGTGAGGCGGTTGGGCGGGGTGTCTCGCTGACGCGGCTTTTTACACTCGTGTCCCGCGCGCGCGCGATATTAAAATGTCCGCGCGTATTATAGCGGAAATGTGCTGTGCCTCTCTCACCATAGCGACCCACGGAGAGAGGGTCGGAAGGTGATTGTAAAGATTAATACGTTGGTGGAACGCAATCGCAGCGGAAGCTGTTTTCATTACCGAGTACGACTCAGCCGCATTAGCAATGAGTTGTACATAGAGAGCCACCGTCTCATCCGATGCTGGCAGGGGGTTCCTGGGAACTGAGAGGGAGGTGCACCACTTCAGGATGCGGCGCCATGCGTAGGCATAGCCGGAGCCAGTGCTCTCGGCGACAGTATTACGAGCAGAATTACGAAGGTCATTCAGAAGGGAACACTCGACGGGATCATCTCTATTAATACCGAACTCATCCCAAGGGCGGGTCGCCGGCATCTCAGAACCAACGGGAGGGGAAGCAGCGTGGGCAGCCGCCGTGGACGCAGCTGTCCGCGAGCGGGAGAACTGGAGGGCCTGACCGTGAAAAGTCGATCCGGATGGCCAGAATGTCCCAGGACGGCGGTCGATATGATTTCTGGTTGCCGCTGTTGTGGCCCAGGAGAAAAAGGGCAGGGTCCTCCCTGGGGAGCCACAGCCAGTCCATGACAGCGTCAATGAAGTGAGCACCGTCAGGTGCAAGGATATGCCACCAGGAGGAGGAGTCCCAAAAGGGGATAATCAAAGTGCCCGTGGCAGCACAAGTGTGCATGTAGTGCCTGAGCACATCACCCACCATTCTGAAAGGGGGGTTAATCCAACAATTGAAATGAGACCAGTCATGGTGCATAGAGTTGACACCATGAGTGCCAGGGCACCAAAACTGAGAAACGAACACACTACAATGTGCATTTCCGCTGCTCGCAAAGAGGTCAGCATTGTGAGGACCCCATCGGGCATCCAGCATCTGAAAATAATTACTGTGCAACATCAAGTCACTAGTGTCCTCGTATTTGCTGATAGCGTCGGCACGGACATTCCTTTCTCTGGGAACCCAATGTAAATCCAAAGTGATATCATACGTTACACACAGAAGGTGTAATTCAGTAGCCAGATCATTAATAGGGATAGATATGCTACCTTTCCCCACAATCCATAGGAGGTTCTGGTTATCAAGCTGGATGACTACCAGTGCGCCAACACAAAATGTAAGAAAAGACGTTATGCATCTGATAACTCCTGCCAACTCTCTGAAGGTAGAGGACTGGGCTCTCTCCCACAGAGAGATGAACTCATGAGCGATAAGTTGATGGGAATCTGATAGGCCATTAAACAGAAGACCACCCCAACCAACATCACTGGCATCAGTTCCCAAATTAATCGCCACCACATGTTGACGAGGCCAGATTCTGCCCACACAGGGACTTCTGTCTAATCCTTCCTTGAACGACAATTCATTTCTAGCTTCACGTGTGAGAGAAACCCAGGAGGGCCAGGTACACACTGAATTTTGAACGGCATACAGATGCCGGGTATGTATAAAGCTGAGCAAAGAGCCTAGAGCCAGCCTCATGGAGATAGCTTGGCCGATAATACTAGCCAACTTGCGGACAGACACTCTGCCTCTGCGGGCATACAACAATTCAGCGATGCCTTGCTGTAACTTATCCCATCGGTCTTCTGGCACAGAAAAAGTATCGGTGGCAGAGTCTACCATAAAGCCCAAATGTCTGAGCAATTGAACGAGAGCTGGGGTGCTCTTCTCCATATTGAGACACAAACCTGACTTACCAAAGTCAGAAATAATTCTTCTGCTGAGCACTGATGCAACAGCAGTTGAGGGGGCACAAAATAGAAAATCATCCAGGTAGGACACGAATACCCTCTCTGCGCCAGTATCTGACCAGCTCAGACATGGTCTTAGCAAAGGCATAAATAAGGAGCCACTTTCAATCCAAAAGGTAAGCTATTGAACATGTAATACTTGCCCTTCCACTGGAAGGCGACATAAGGTTTTGCAGAAGAATGAAACTCGACGTGACTGAAACCAGATTTCAAGTCAAAAGCGATCATGTGATCACCTTTCATCATAATATCTTTGAGGTCTAAGAGACCCTGAAATTTGAACTTAGGGCAATCAATAGCCTCATTGACATAACGCATATCACTGATGAGCCGGAGCTTATCAGAGCGGGGTTTAAGCACAGCGCCTATAGGACTAACCACAGTAGGTTTATCAGATGTCTCATGAACATGGCCAGCAACCACCATTTCAGCAACACACTCATCCACAAACTCTGAATCATGGTGGCCCGTTCTAAGGTTGGGGAACTCAGCTGGTGCAGGGGGGGTTGTCTTCCAACGAAGAGAAAAGCCATCCTCGATCCATCGCAGGACCCATGAGCGAGGGCGGCATATAGAACGCCAGAACGGGAGTGACCTCTTCAGAGTACCAACTCTGAACAGGGGTGCGCCTTGCTCCATCTCAAATCTGTCTAGAGGCTCCCTGAGAGCCCAGTGAAACTCATCATCAGGATGATTAATATGAGGACCAGAAGAGGTACCTATAACATAGCAGCCAAAAACAGACAAAATGAATATAACTGCTGATATTCTGCTGCAAACTAGGGAGAGAGAAGAATCCAAAATTCAAAATCGACTTTGAAATCCAAAGACTAAAAGATATCAAAAGGAAATCTGACAAAGAAATGAGCATACAAAGCTCCAAGAGACATATAAAAATATGCTCAAGCACAAGAAAGCTAAAAGAATGAATCACATCAGCGATACAAATGAAAATAAGTGCAAATCAAATAGGCCTCAGAGCTAAAGGACATAGAGAAACAGTAGCGAAGAAAAAGCAAAATGAAAGCTGAATCACAGTCAGCCAGCCTCGGAGGCATTACTTACAAACCAAATGCTGAACGGACAGCAAAGGTATATTACACAAGCTTCAGGAAATAATATTACACAAGCCATCGACCCGAGCTGGAAATAAAAGATGAAAATACAGAGATAGCTGCATGGACAGTCTCAAATCCCGGAGGATCAATGCAGTGGTGCATTATCACAGCGAAGTATCAAGTACAGGCTGTAGGAAGCCGTGTACACATCCGGGAAAGTATATCAGATCAGCCCTTCTTGGCATTCGGGCAGTGATGCTTCAAGTGGCCAAACGCGCCACAACCATGGCAAGGGCCGATAACATGACCACCAGAAGGTAACAAGCCGGAATGGTTATTTTGTTGCGCCAATAAGTTGTCGGCCATAACTGAAGCCATAGCAAGGGGATCGAAACCATTGTAATAACCACGACCTCCAAAACGATTACCGCCGCCGCCATCACGGCCACTACGCTTGCTGCCGTAACCACGGCCACCACCACCGCCGCGACCACCTCCTCCAGTGTTGGTGGAAGCCCGATCTGCCTTACTATACGAGGGCTTCGTCAGCTTCATAGCTTTACGAGCTCTTTCTTCGGGGGACAGAGTCATATCTGAGCCGCAGATATCATCTCCACGATACATGTCGGCAGTATCGGAGGAAAACTTGTGCCGAAGGCGTAGAATCACGGCTTCTTCGTATGTGGTACGAAGCAGATTCCTAAGAAAGCGAGGTGCAGTCCACTCTGAAGTGGACGACTTCATCTCCTCTACTGGGACGGGGCGCTTGGCGGGAACCTCCTTCTTCATATCGGGGTATGCTTGGATCATAGTATCATATAGCTGCCAAGTAATATAAAAAAACGAGCGTTATAAACTGAAATGCTGGGTACGGATAACGTGAGTTTTACCAGTGAGCTTATCCTTGAAACCTCCAAGAGGTTGGGGAAGCTCTCGAGGAAGCAGCTTAGAGTCGCTGCCGAAGTCGTCGTCGTCGGAGTCAGAGTCGTCGTCCTGCGCCATGCGCCGAGCGCGTTTCGAGCGACGCGAAGAAGGAGCAGAAGGAGCCTCTGCCTTGCCTTTGGCTCCCTCCGGGATTCTGTTGGCCTCCTCGCCTTTGAGAATAAAAGCATCGAGCTGCGCCTCCGGAGCAGTCCTTCGCGTTGTGTACTTGTCGATGAGCATGCGGTAGTGCTCACGAGATCCCTCTCCTTCAGTAGAGAGAAGCAGCTCCTCAGCAGATTTGATCTCGCGAGAAGCCTCCTTGATAGCGTCCTCTAATTGAGTAACGCGCCTGTCGAACGGGGACGGACCCTCCGAAGGGCCAGCCTCGTGATCATTGTTCCCAGCATAGATTGCAAGTAAGACGAAGGCTGCAAGTAGCAGCAAGCGGTGGAAGAGGGACATGGTGCTCAGATTCGTGGCAGATCAGTAGTAGAACAGACGTAAATCAGAGCGCCGGTTAGCACGACGAGAGAATGAGCAATCATACTGACAGCCGCCGCATTATATGCGGCGGGCTACGGCACGGAAAACGGGCATTTTCAAATGCCGGTCTCCAGCTGTACTTCGCAAGCTGCGTACAGCTACATCCACGGCAATTGAAAACGCTCATCAGTTTCGTCACGACGACTGGTGCCTGTAACCAAAAAGTTCACTGGTGCCAGTCCTATCCCCAGGCAATAAAATAAAATATACCCAGGTAGTAAGGATTACGCTAGTATCTCAGCAGTAGAGATAGACGAGTGTGTACCTGTGTACTGGTGTGTGGTATTAATGCTGAGCTGGCGACTTTCGCTGCTTCTTGGCGTTGACGACGGCGCGGCGGCTGGCGGGCAAAACAGGTCAACATTTTTTAAGTTTTCTTTCTTTCAGCCCGCCGTGTTCCAGCGCACCTTTTTTCGTTAGCAGCGTCCAGGCGTCGAGCAAACGAGTGAGCACTGGCCCGACCTGAGCCCCGCGACGACTTCGCCTTGTTCGGTGCCAAATCGCACAAGAGATCCTGCCCCCTGAAGCTCCCAATCTGCGAGGCGTAGTAACATCCGCAGGAAACCCGGCGCACTGCCCCCCCCCCCCCCCCCCCCCCCCCCCCCGCGCGCGGCGACACTTGCCGCGAATCCTGCCACACTGCCGCTCAGCGCGCGATGGGGGGGCTCACCAGGCAGGCGGAGCGCCGCCTGCTGCTGCTGCTCTCGGGCGCTTGCCTGGCGCTGCTCTGCGTCATCGTGATTCACATGCATCAGGATGTCGCATACTGGGAGGTGGGGCTTATGTCTCTCACCCCGCCCGCTGCTACTTCTCCGCCTCACGAGCTGCTCCGCTTCTCATCTGTGTCAAAGGACAAGTTGGCCGCAAGGGACAACTGAGGCCGCAGCTGAGGTTGCCGATGTGTCATGCGTGCGCGCGTGTCCGTGTGCGCGACACAGCTGTTAGAGAAAACGGTGCAGATGGAACGGGAGGCTCGCCAGAAATGGCAGGACCATGCCGAGGCGGTGCGCGCAGAGTCTGCCAAGGCGGTGAGCATAGCCAATCAGCTGGCCAGTAAGAAGGTGGAGCAGGCCCAGGGTGCGTGGCAGCCTCCTTATCCCCCTTCAGTTTATGGGAGCTGTGAGCAAAGGTGATGCTGACACAAGGTGGGGTGCATGCACAGGTGATGCAGTTGAAGCGCCGCCCCCTACCCACGCCACTCACACCTCTCATGGTGGCATCACCCTGGCCGGCTCCGCCCAGCTGCAGCTGCCGCCCAGCAAGACCAAAGCGACTGACTTTAAGGTACCGGTTCCGCGTCTGCGGGCTGTGTGATATATGTCATAGTGCATATTGCTGGACCGTTCTGGTCGGCGGTGTGATGAGCGCATGCCCCCAACGTGGCGGCACCGTAAGCCTGACCTGCGCTGCCTGCGCAGATATATGTGTACGACTTGCCCAAGGAGTACCATATCGCGCTGAAGAAGGACCAGCCGCGCTGCATCACCGACCAGTACGGCACCGAGATCTACATCCACGAGACCATCCTGAACAGCTCGTACCGCACCCTGGACCCCGAGGTAAACCGGCACCACCGCCGGAACCACACAACCCCGCCCCGCCCCGCCCGCGCCCAGCCCTCTCACCCTCCGCAACATGGCACCGAGTTGTGCGGCCACATACGGCTCAGGAGGCGGAGTTCTTCTACGTGCCCATTTACGGAGAGTGCTACCTCTTCCGGGCCAACCGCCTGCTTGGGAAGGCGGGTCTGGAGAACACCAACAAGTGGTGAGCGCCTGGCAGCCATCCCCGCTGTGTGACGGGTCCTGCTGCTGCCCTGCCCTGAGCGAGTTCCGCATCCACAGGTTCCACAAAGCCATGAAGATGGTCATCAACGATCATCCGTACTGGAACCGAACCCAGGTGAGGTCCTGCTGCCATGCTCACACCCTTGTGGCAGCCGCAGCAATAGCGGCGGCGGATGTAGGGTTGCAGCAACTGATACATCGAGGCGGCGCTGTCAGGGGCGGGATCACGTCTTTGTATTTGCGGGTGCGCGCGGACCGCACATCTTCAAGGACTGGAAGAAGGTGATCAAGAAGTCGATCTTCATGACGCCAGAGGGCGACCGCTCCTTGTCTGAGCAGTTCAACACCTGGAAGGACATTGTCATCCCAGGTGGGTGCGGCAAATCAGATTCTGGCCGGGTTGGGGTGGAAAGAGGGGTTTGGCAGCGGATTCGATGGCCGAGGGGGGGGGGGGGGGGTTGAGCGATGGCGGACGGCTGCTCGGTGTCCAGGGCTGGAGCCAGAGAAGAAGCTCTGGAACGGGGAGCTGCGCGCGAAGAACATGAAGCGCTCCATCTTCGCTTCCTTTCGGGGCACCATCAAGAACGCCGGCGGCAAATCGTACAGCAAGGGGCTGCGCATCCTCATGGAACAGAACATGAAGTGAGCCGCCCCTGCCTCACCCTAGCGGCCACAGTGACATTTGGCAAGCGTCCTGAACCCCCCCCCCCCCCCCCCCCCTCTTTCCTCCCCACTGCCACTGCCCTTGTAGGCATGACAAGGACATTGTCTTTACCACGCCCAGCCCCAAGTGCGACAAGCGGTGCTACTACGAAGACATGCGGAAGTCAGTGTTCTGCCTGTGCCCGCGCGGATGGAGCCCCTGGACACTGCGCGCGTACCAGGTGGCCTATTTGCTTTGCTGTATGCCCATCTGCTCCCAGTGCCTCTGCATGCTGAACCTGCACGGGCAGGTATTGCCACACTGGCACAGCAGCCACTCCCATATCCTGACCTCTGCCGCTCGCGTCAGCTCTTGCCAGCTCTCTCACTGCTGTCTTGGCGGCAGGGCATGATGGTCGGCTGCATCCCAGTCATTATCGCTGACGAGATTGAGTTCCCCTACGAAAACACCATGGACTGGTGGCTGCCCTTCCCACTGTCTCCCTCCCTTGCCACCTGCCTCGCAACCGCCCTTCCTGTGCCTTCTTTTGCCATCCTCACCTCATCCCCCTGACAGCGTGCGCTGAGCCCTCCCCCCCCCCCTCCCCCCCACGCCCCGGGACTTGCCTCTCTTCCTCCCCAGGACGCAACTCACAGTCAAGATTGCCGAGAAAGACGTAAACCGCACCACTGAGATCTTGCGGGCGCTACCCGAGGAGGAAATCAAACGCAAACAGGATGCCATCGCACAGGTGCACCGCACTGCCGTTTCCTGATCGCAGCACTCTCAAGCTCTGCACGCGCCAGGTCTCCACATATGGGCTACGCCTCAACGCTCACATGCCGCTGCGGTGTGGTAGGTGTGGAAGACGGTGACGTACCCCAACCCGTCGCAGCCGGGCGACGCCTTTCACATGATAATGCAGGTAGGTCGGCACGGTCGGCGGCAGTGCCGCGCAGCCGGGGACCACGTCCCACCGCAGTGCGCTGACGCTGAGTGCCTACATGCCTGCAGGAGCTCGGCCGGAAGAAGCGAGCCTTCAAGGCGTCGAGCTACACCTTTTGGAACTAGGATTACTGGGTGAATCTAGGGGGCTATTGGTGGGGTATGGGGGGGGGAGGGGGGGGGGGGGGGGGGGGGGGGGAGACTCCCCTGCCACCGCAAGCAGCGTGGCATAGATAGCCAGCAAGGTAGCAAAATGAGCCGCAGGCCTGCGCAATTCTATGGCCCTTTTGCGGCCGTGTGCACGCGCTGTAGCGCGTTGCACTAAATGGCCCAGCTTGGGCCTGCCTTCCCTCTCGGTGGCAGCATTGGGACGCACGTGAAGTGGGCTTGCAGCACTTGCCAGGTGGAGAATGGACGGCGCGAGGAACGACAGTAGAGATAGAGGGGTCTGCAGCTCCCAACGCACCTCCAATGAATCACTCATAAGAAACCGCCCGCCTTCTGCGCACCCCAAATAAAACGAATATACAGAGGCCCGTAATGAGTCTTGTGTCCCTGGGTTGTTGTGGGTGCATTGGTACCCACGCTCGTCTGCCAAATGCCTTTATTAATTATTGGAGTGACGCAAAGGCTTGGACACCTCGCGGTGATCCGATGAGAAAGGACTACGCGTAGGAATGGGTGGCGGTGTTGCCAGTGGGTTTCATCCAGGCTTGCCCATGTTACAGCGGGACTGGCCACCATGGCATGTCCAGGCAGGCGCACGGCCCCAATGAGGCTGAGAGAGGGGGGGGGGGGGGGGGTACCTTAGCGCCTATCCTACGACCTTAATGGCGTATGTTGATATTTAAAGGTGGAATATCGCCACCTGCGAATCGGGCGATGGGGAGACATGGCGGCGTCAGACCTCTCAAGGAAGCTCCTGTGCTGCCATGTTTGCTGCCATGCCACCATCAGACGCCACCGAACGCCCCTCCCCGCCGCTGGGTAGTGCGGGGCGTCGGTAATGAGGGGGTGGGTAGTTGGGTGGGTGTCGGGGGGGGGGGGGGGGGGGGGCGGGCGGCGCACTGTATGGGATAACGATAACGAATTCGTCCTGTGTTTCAAGTGAGAAGAGGGTTAGACACATGTGGCCTATGTGTCATACAGAAGGCACTACAGTACCAGTGTCATCAAAGCCCTCTAGCCAACCTAGCGGCCACATTGGCGAATCTTACTGAGCGACAGAAAACTGGGGTGAAGGTACGGATCGCCATTCATGCAACACAATTTCCGCCATTCAAAAATATCAGCCGGTTGTCGCCCTGGCGCCATGGGGCTATTGGGGGTGGTAGCGACGAATAATCCTTAAAGCAAACATCCTTGTGCCTATGTCTTGAGTAATTTCCCACTCCTGAATAATCTCATCCCACATGCATGCTTGCTTGCTGATGAATAGCTCAAGTGCGAGCTTAATAAAGTTTTATCGTCCGGCGAATGGGAGAGTTAGGGAGATTTTTCTAATAAATTAAACCGATTATAATTGATTTACTACCCAATTGGTGCCAGTTTGTACCGAAGTAAAATCCTCATATCAAGCTGTGCTGGCCATCTGCCACGGCGCGCGTATCACGCGTCGTGGTCGAGCACGCGGCTACGACGTCGGCGGCGGCGGAGTTGCAGGCCCTTTGCCGATGGCCGACAAATGTTGACGGAAAGTTCGTGCAGGCGTCACGGGTAGGAACAGCGACAAAAGCTAACGCGGCGGCGTGCCAGCTCGCGGCAAGCAGCGCGTGACTGGGCTTCGCGTGCTCTGTGCTCTGTTGCTTCATTTTACTCGCTTTTAGTTGTCGACAAAGCACTCTCGCGGGGCTTAGTGCGGTGCAGAGCAGCGCTGTGGGAGATTGCTGCTGTTGGGTCCCAAGGGGCGCAGCATCCCTAAGCAGGCCACCTACCCGTCGCGGCAGCTGTGTCGAGCCACCTGGCAGCAGCAAGCACGTTCTGTGGCTCCTGCGGGCAGTGGTGGACATGGCGTTCTCCAAGCCCCGGGACGGCATCGTTACTCGGCACCTGTTTGTGGGCAACTCTGGCCCGAGCGTGGGGCAGCCAGAGGACTCCGTTCGCTCGCAGTTTGAAGCGTTTGGGGAAGTCACGGGCGTGACGTGCCCGGAGGGCCGCTCTCATGTGTTTGTCAGCTTCGCGACCGAGGAGTCGGCGGCGGACGCACTGCAGGCGCTGGAGGGCGCGCCATGCTCAGCATGCCCGCGGCGGCTGGTCATCAAGCATGCGGCCCTGAAAGAGGACAAGGTGCGCCACAGCACAGCCGCTGCCTTCCTGTAGGTGTTACTATTTTGCCACCATCATGACAACGGGTATGCACGACTGCAGTGGCCCTGACGCCTTCTCATGGTGCATGCAGCTGTCAGTGTTGTGCCATAACATCGTCTTCGTCTTTTTTGTGCATCGCCAAATATACAGTCATATCATTGTCACAGCATTAATTGTAACATCCTGCTGTGATGCTGACAAGCTGGGGCATGGCATATGAGAGGGGGCCCAATACCTAAACCAATGAGAGGCCTACGGTGATATCATCAGAAAAGAACAGTTAAATCATTTCTGGAGGGTTGGGGGGGGGGGGGGGTTCTCCTATAGCGGAACAGCAGCTGCTGGGCGAGGCTGAAGGATCCCTCAATGTCGGCACGCATGCGGCGGCGCAGGAGGTGCATCATGCGGCAGTGTTCTTCCGGGCGGGGGACACCGGCGTACCTGGCCTGCGCCTGCTGCCGGACTTTGTCTCTGCAGAGGAGGAGGAGGTGGGGCCCGCCCACCCTAGCCCAGCCACCAGCTTCCTCCCCCAATCCCCGCCCCCTCTTTCCCCTGGCAAGCCCAGGTTCTTCGCGGCAGCTTCCCCCGCTCCTGACGCTACCCCCTCCCGGCCAGGCGATGCTGAGCGGGGTCGACTCTCGCGTGTGGGACAAGCTTGCGCGCCGGCGGGTGCTACACTTTGGGTACGCCTTTGAGTACGTCACGCGCAATGTGGACCTGGAGCGGCCGCTGGGCGCGATGCCAATTTTCCTGCAGGTGCGTCTCTTGCCCTGTCAGCCTCTCTTCTGGCCGCGGACCATCCATGCGCGGACAGGCAACCGACACCAGCCAGCAGCCACTGGTGCCAAGGCAACCTAGTAGCTTTCCTGTGTATTTGGGTTTTGCAGGCAGTGACAAGCAGACTTGAGCAGGATGAGGATCTCATGCCGGGCGGCCTGGACCAGGTAACGTTCCGCCCCTGGGACTGTCATCCCTTCGACTGGGGGTCAGGCCGGTGCGGCTCGTCTGAGCGGCTGCGCCACCGCAGGTGACGGTGAACGAGTACCCCGCCGGCGTGGGTCTGTCGGCGCACATCGACACGCACTCCGCGTTTGCCGGCCCCATCCTGTCGCTCTCCCTAGCCGGCGACACCGTTATGGAGTTCCGGCGCGACGGCGAGCGGCGGGCGCTGCTGCTGCCACGCCGGTCGCTGCTTGTCATGGCGGGCGAGGCGCGGTACGCCTGGGCGCACTACATCCCCCACCGCAAGAGCGACGTCATCGGCGGACAGGCAGGAGCCCGGGGGCAGGGGCCTTACACTGCAGCGACCGGATCACCTGGCAAGCATGCAGTCTCAGCTTTGCCCCCACCCTTGCCCCCACCCTTGCCCCCACCTTCCCCTCGTCCTAGGTGGTGCCGCGCCCACCTCGCCGGGTATCCTTCACGTTCCGCAAGGTCCGCGTCACCCCCCCCCCCCCCCCCCCCCCGGGCTCCCCTCCCCCCCCCCCCCCTTCTGACGCCATCATTATTGCAATTAACCAGCCAGACAGCTAGACAGCCAGAGAGCCAATTAGGGCCCCCATGGTCCCTCTCCTCCTTCCTAAGCTCTGGCCCTACACGCTGTGCTTGGAGCAGGTCCGCAGAGGCAAGTGTGAGTGCGCATTCCCGGAGTTCTGCGACAGCCAGGCCAGCACGCTGCCGCCGACACGCATGGCGCAGAGGCTGGGCATCGAGGACGGCGCTACCGCAGGCAGCGCTGCAAGGGGGGTTTGTGGGGGCAGAGGGGAAAACAGAGGCGATGGGGCCGCAGGAGCTGAGACGCAGCATGAGGGCAGAGGTGCGACTGCTGCGGCGCCGGTGGATGCGGACCTGGAGCAGCTGGAGCAGCTGCACGTGCACCAGGTGGGCGCCGCTTCCCGTGTGTATGGCAATCGGCTCTTGGTCATTCTCGGACATGTGTTTGGCTGGACAACAATGGCTGCATGGGTGCGGATGTTCATGCCGCATTGGAAGAGAGGGGGCGGGGGGGTTCAGCGGCGGCCGAGCATCGGCTGATGAAGCCGCTGCTGCGCCTGCGGTTTTGCATGGACAGGTGTACAACAGTATTGCGCCCCACTTCAGCAGCACGCGCGTCGCCATCTGGCCAAAGGTACGCTGCCCGCACTCGCGCCCGCCAAACTTGCCACGTCCGAGGCAGCCCCGCCTATTCAGGCGTCAACACTTGGTGTGCTGGCCCGCAGGTGCGGGAGTTCATCGAGGCGCTCCCCACGGGTGCCGTCCTGGTGGACGCGGGGTGCGTGCCTCTGCAGCTGTGACGCCCTCCGCCACCTGCCAGCCTCCCACCTGACGCTGCCGGCAGCGGCGTGTCCCGCTCCTCGCTAGCCCAGCCTACCTGTTGCAAGCACTGCCTCCCACCCCTGCTGATCTGCGCGCTGTGTGTGCTCAAACAGGTGCGGCAACGGCAAGTACTTCACTGTGCGACAAGACATTGCCGTCATTGCTAGCGACCGGAGCACGGGTACCCCCCCCCCCCTCAGCCTCCAGTAGTCGCTACCCCACCCTCAACTCCAAATCGCTTGAAGAAAACCACTCCACATCACTCCAAATCGGTCTCGTCAGCCACAGCCAAACCTGCCTCGGTGTTGCCTAGTTTCGCCCCGCTGTTCATGCCATGTTCTAAATGGCTCTAAGCCCAAGGATCAGCCATGTCAAAATGTCATGCGTAGTGCTTAGTCGGCAGTGCACATGGCCATTATGGACACGGACCTCTGCCACTATTCTGCCCCACGCGCATGGCATATATCTCCAACCGTATGCGCCGAGCTCTAATTGCATGTGACAAAAAATAAAGCAGTAAAATGGTTCTAACTTGTAACTCCTACGGCAGTTAGAAGCAGCTATAGCTTTTGCTGCTGCTGACTGAGAGCAGCCGTAGCAGCTCTTAGCAGCCGTAGCAGCTCTCGTAGCAGCTCTAAAGCTGTTGCTGGTGCTGACAAAGGGCAGTCGTAGTAGCTCTTACTACTGATGCGGTTAGTAAGGACTACAAAGCGCTACGAGTCTAGGCATTATATTTTATGTTGTTTCTGCATATCTCCACGACCACGCCCTATTCGGTCCGATAGCGACTACTTCAGGGTGTCTAGGGTTTTGGGTTTTAACCCTAAAACCCTAAATTCCCTTATTGCGATTCAAAATGGACCTTTGGCAGGGCTGGTGGAGCAAGCGTGGCGCAAGATGCAGCCGCCGGATGCGCAGCACTCGGTGCGTGGCGCTGACCTGGCCGCCGGGCGCTGCTCCCCCGCCGCCGACGTCTACGTCGCCGACGCCATGCGGCTGGCCATCCGGGCAGGCAGCTGCGACGCGCTCGTGTGCGTGGCGGTGCTGCACCATGTGAGCAGTGCGGAGCGCAGGGTGCGCATGCTGGCGGAGCTCATGCGGGTGCTGCGGCCAGGTGGGATACCCCCCCCCCCCCCCTCCATGCAGCCTCATGCTGTTGGTCATTGCCTCTATCATCGCATCGATGGCCACAAGTCAATCATTTTGGGCCCATCAGATGCGCCGGTCATCGGCTGTCAATACAGCCATGGAAAAGACGCGCCCTTACAGGGCGCGGCTTATTATCTTTAGTCGACACACTCTCCCTACTTCACTTCAACCCGATGCTGCCATCGTCCTTTTCTTCTAGAAGCAAGGGTGTTTTGGCGTTTTGCTCCACAACCGCTGGGTCGCTGGGCACTCGCTGCAGCATCATATCCGCGCAGGAGCGCAGCGTGCTTTGGGAAGGTGATGTCATGCTGACTGACCATGATGTGCGTGTCGCCGCAGGCGGGCGTGCGCTGGTGACGGTGTGGGCGCAGGAGCAGCAGGACGCCAAGAAGCTGGCCAAGTGGCTGCCCATCGGTGCGCAGCCCGGAGCCACGGATGCTTCGCCAGGCAGCGCCGAGTGCGGCGGCGACTACTTTGTGCCGTGGCATCTGCCCTTCCACCGCACGGAGGCCGCTGCGGTGCTGAGGCAGGCGCAGGTGGGAGCCCGCGTGCGCCTTTCCCCGCAAGCTGACTACCCTGTGCTGTTGCCGCCGGCTTCGGTCAGAAGGAGGGGGGGGGGGGGGGGGGGGTCAGAAACTGCGAAGAACCGGTCACTAACCAATTTCGTCCAGAAGTGGCGGATTACTGGGCTTTCTCGTGGCTCCCACTGCACCTGGATACCCTGATTTGAGATGTTATCAGCTCTTGACTGGCCACCTGCTATTCCCTGTTCAACATCGCTTTTGGGGGGTCGTTACCAGCCAATGACGAAATTGGTGAATTCTGGATGATAAGCAGTTGCAGGTATACTGCTGGCCGTGTTAGCCGGGGCCTCTTGCGGTGCCAAAGGGTCAAAGGTGGTTGCCTGTGATACTGTAGTCATGACGGTGCCAGCAGGGGCGGCAGCGTCTCAGCCATGTCAGCAGGGGATGTCGAGGCTGACGCTGCTGCTGCGTGTCTGGATCCGCAGGGGACGGCTCCGGGTGCGCTGGCGGGCAGCAGCGGGCTGCCCAGCGGCGGGGAGATCAACCACGAGAAAGGCAGTGTGATGTTTAAGGTATGCTCAATAATGGCTGTATAGCGCATGCATGTCTGTTCAGTGTGTCTGGGAATGCACCCATGCATCTGTACGTTTGTGTATGCACGGGTGCCAATGCAGTAACAATAAGAAAACTGCAAATACGAACCCGCTCTGCCTGCCAGAGTTCAAATGTAGACGACACTATAGCAGAACCATAGCGATTGTGCCTACACGCGACCCCAATTTGAGGCTTGCGATAAGGGTTGTATAGGCGCGTCAACACTCATGGAATAGCGTGTGAACACAGAATAGCATTATAGGCACGACTTGCCCCATTGGGAATAGTACCTATTGTATGATTGTTGAATTAGTATGCACAATGTATGGACTGCGGCGCACTTGCAAAAACCGCCATTTCCATTTCCAGAATCGCTCAACTGGCAAATTGTTCACCAGGCTGTACTTCGATCCATATTGTTTCAATGAGATTTGATCCACAGAGCGTGTTCTTATAACCTGTTCTTGCAATAAGTTTGTGAACGCCCGTGTGTGTGTGTGTGTGTGTGTGTGTGTGTGTGTGTGTGTGTGTGTGTGCGTGTGTGTGCGCGTGTGTGTGCGCGTGCATGTATGTACGTAATTGTGCCAATGGGCATGGAGGCTCAGCAAGAGCCAGCTCCTGGGACCGCCCCGTGAAGGGGGGAGGGGGGGGGCTTCAGTGCATCAGTGCGAGCTGTCAAGTGTCAGGTGGATGTAAGAGCTGCAGATTAGTGGCGCACCGGCACTGACAGCGCCGCCCTCACTGTGACTGTGTTCCCCGCAGCGCTACTATCACCTGTTCCGGCAGGGCGAGATGACGCGGCTGGGGCAGCGCGTGCAGGGCTGCACCGTCGTGGACGAGTTCTTCGACGCCAGCAACTGGTGCCTCCTGCTTGCTAAAGACTGATCCAGCCTGTCAACCGACAGCGGGCAGCGCGCAGGCTGAGCGGCGTGCATTGAAGGTCGGGGCACCGCTGCACAGACGGCAACCCAGGTCGGCAGTGCGCGGTCGATGAAGGTGTCGTCTAATGCATGGTATGTGGTGCCTCAGTAAATTAAGCGTGTCGACTGTTTGGTATGCAGCAATGCCGACATGTAGCTTTGCGGACAGAAGCAGCGTCCTGCTCCCTTTTCTCACTGACCCTTCCGCACTGACCCCTGCGCATGTCGGCGCTTTGTGTTTTTCCCCTGGGGTCGGGCGCGTGTTGGGGAGAGAAGCGGGTAGCGCATCGAAGTAAAAATGAATGACATGTTGCCATATAAGTCGCTACCATGCGCGTGTTTGGATTAAAGGGGGGCTAGCTATATGAGGGCGTGGCATGCATGCTAGCGGACAGAGGAAGCACATGTTGGATGATATGCGCCAAGCAAGAAACATGTCCGCAAGCAAAGCTTGCCCTTTCAATCGATCGTGGCCGACGCACCTCTACGGGCGCCAACACGGTCACAAGAACGCTGTGAATCAGAACCTACCCAACGCCCCAACCTGCCAGGTGTCAAGGAAAAGACAAGGCTATAGCGGAACCACCACCCATGTAGCGGAAATTCATGTAGATAGCACATAGTCGCAATAGCTAATAATACAGGCGTATGTCACGGGTTCTTATTCACAGGTGCGTTGGCACCCGTAGATGGCAAGAGGGTATCTACATCCCGGCATGCAGACCACACTTTGCGATAGCTGCGGTGGTCCGAAGAGAGTTGCTTGTTACAAATAGAAAGTGTGGACTTACTTCTTATATATTGAGGAGAAATAGTGTTCCGTAATAGGCAGCACATCTCCCTTGTCGGCAATGGCTGTGGCCCGAGAGATGTACATACGAGTATCAAACAGGTGGTGATACATCATTACATCACATCGCTGAAGAGGCGCTTGACGCCTGAGCGCTCGCATACAACGCCATCACAAGTTGGCCACTCATGCCGGAAGATGGCGATAGCTCAGGATAGCGCCCGTGATGGCATCGTCCGTGAGGATGTCGTAAACCAGGGGCAATTGGTACTGGTCGTGCAACGCGCAGTTTGGAGCCGTGTTGACTACCTACAGGCCTCGGTGGCGGTTGCAGAACTGCATGAACTCGTCGCGCGCGGGCCCTGCGTCAAAGCGGCCCTGGGGGGGGGGGGGGGGGGGGCAGTCCTGCATGCGAACGTCGAGGCTACCGAGGCTGCGCAGAGAGCCCAGCTCTACCAGGCACCGACCCGTGAGGTCCTTGCAGCATGCGAGGCTGAGCGCCTCGAGGTCGGGAAAGGACTGTAGCAAGAACAGTTGGCTGTTGGTGACGGCGGCTTCGGAGAGGTCCAGCGAGGTCCGGCGGGTAAGGCCTAGGAACAGCTCCAACAGTGTTCTGCTCTGTTCTCTAGGAGTTTGTAAATATGTATATATTAGACAGTGGCTGAGTTAATCCACAGCTCAATAAATCCGCCCCACCGCCACCGCGGAAGCGCAGCCGTCCCGTCTGCAACAGGCATCACTAGTCCCTATTATGAGTGACGAGTAAACATCGATGCGCCGACAAAGTCGTTGGCGCTAAGTTTACTGCCACCCCCTGGTATGCGCATTGTGTGATAATGCACGCGATGCACCATCATTTGTTTGTTCCCGTTATTAACTGAGATTAGAGGACGAATGCAGCGCAGTACTTCTCCTTATTTGACTAGGACCAGCAGAATCTTAAGTATCATTTCAATATTTTAAATGCATTTACATGCGCTGCGGGAAGCTGCAGGAGATACGTATAAATCGCAGAAGTAGAGTACTTATCACAGATAACACGGCGCTATATAGTAAAGAAACAATGAGGCGATGGTGGTGGAACGGAAAGGTTGCCACCAATGATGGTATCTACAGCACAGCAGACGCATATCAGCAAGTCTGTTGTCATTATACATCCAACTGCTGTCTATAACTGCGCACTGCAGCGGTTCAATGGGTGGATGGCGACGTCGAAATTGTAGTGAACCTGACTACCAACCGAACTTCATCATCGCCACCACCCCGCAAGCAAGCCAACAAGCAGCGCACAAACATGCCACGACATACGAGAACTATTGTTGCGTGGCAATGATGGTACTGTTACTACATTTACCTGTAGTGAATGTGTCAGCAGCCATCAGCATGTTGCTATTAGCTGCACGACGTGAAAAGCTAACGGAGTACCGCCGCCGCCGCTCCGCCATTTATATTATAGCCACTCAGCACATTCAGCGGTGAATGACAGCAACGGGTGGCTGTATGCTTCGTTCAGGTATTCGGGCTATCGGATCATCAGACTTGTCACGGACTTTATGTTCATTTCTGATGCAATTCCAGTGACGGACAGCGCAGGGCGGGTGCAGGGCAGCAGCAGGCCCTCTGCCTGGCCCTTCTCCAATCAGCATGATGATTAACATGCCTCCAAAGGCGTCTATGTCTCCAGGTGGCACGTCCTGCTGCTTTCCCATTGCAAGATTCCTTCTTCAATTACACCTAGCGCCGCAGAAGCGCACCTGATGTCATGCAGCAGACAGGCTCCCATGCGGCCACATCACAACAGCCACACGACATGAAGAGCTGGCTCCGGGGTCACCCCCAGTTCTGCAATATCCAGCGTTCCACCTGCGCGCCGCCCGAACACTCCGCCTGCAAGAGACATGTCCTTGGGTCCCAGGGACATCCCTGCCCCCTCGCCCACTGGAGCACCTGCAGGTGGCCTGACATAGCTGCGTGGGTACAGGTCTCTTCATCCCAGGGACAGCCGCGTTGCCTGGCCCACTGCAGCATTTCCAAGTGGCCTCCCATGGCGGCCCCTTGGCAGGTTTCCGCATCCCATTCAGTGCCTTGCTCCCTCAGCCACTGCAGCACCTCCAGTTGCCCTCCAATAGCCGCACGAGCGCAGATGCAGGCATCAAACGTGAAGCCCTGCTCTGCCGCCCACCGCAGCACAGCCAGCTGCCCCTCCTCCGCTGCCTCTCTCCAGGGTGGAAAATCTTCGTCGAATCTGCAGCCCTGCTCCATCAGCCACTCCAACACGCCCACATGACCTCCCCGCGCCGCCTCTGTCCACTCCTCCCCATCCAAAGGGCAGCCCTGCTCCACCGCCGCCTGCAGCACCGCCAGCTGACCTCCTGCAGCTGCCTCTCTGCATATGTTTCTCTCCAAGCGGTGGCGCTGCTCTTGCATCCACTCTTTCTTCGCCCACAGCAGTAGCGCTAGCTGCCCTGCCCGAGTCGCGCTCTCACAGATGTCCCAAAGGTCTAGCTGCCAGCCTCGGGACTGCACACCCCACTTGAGCACGCTCAGGCTCCCGCTCTCCACCGTCACCGTCACAAGCCGGTCGTAATGCACCAACTCGGCGCAGCGCTGTTCCTCCACCCACTGCAGCAGCTCCACCCTCGACGCCAGTGCACGTAGGTTAATCCGAGCGCCGCGGGCCGCTTCAGTGGCGGCAGCCGCGCGCTCCACGCCGTCGCGCGCCGCCCGGCACACGCCTCGCAGGATGACGCGCCAGGTGTCCCCGTCGGCGCCGTCCAAATGCTCCGCAACGACCTCCCACTCGTTCGGCGACATGGCCGGCGACGGGTTGACGCTTCGTCCGCCGCCCGCCACATTATTCCACTCGGCCCGGGTGAGCATGGCTTTAGGGCAGGCGGGGATCGTCACTACACCGCGGCAGCGGGCAGCGGCAGCTGGCACGCGGCGTGCCAGTTGCGGTGGCGGACGAGCACGAACCGGGAACACGCGGGTAACGATATGGGGTATTTGTTCCTGGCGCTCTGCCCTTTCGTCCTGATGCGAAGATATAGGGACACTTTGTGCGGCTGACGACGAGGACGGGCGGTGGCGATTATCCACTACCCGGATTATACGGATTGATAATATAGCGACTAAAACTTCATGCATCCAGCGCCAGCAAGCGGCGCGCAAGTTCTCGGGAGGGCGGACTGGGCAGCGACGACCTTACTGCGAATGATCGCGCTGGTCAGTGCCGGGTATTTTGATGGCAGTGTTTTAGTAGCGGTTGATGGCAGTGTTTTAGTGTTGATGGCGGTGATCCAACAGTGTTGGAAATTCCGTCACTGGCCTCTAATTAGTCTTGCAGAATGCTTCGGCAATTTGCTTGATGACTATAACGGAGCGTCGCCTATCCAGGGCTTTCCGTAACTGGATTGCTGCCCAAACGGCCGTCGTCGAGACGCTGCAAGGGTTTCACTGGTGCCAGTCCTGTCCCGGGGGCGGAAAAACAATCGCGCTGGTCTCCATCGGCATCGTGGGTAAGGACTGCTCTAAAATAATACTAGTCGACTATGGATGGGGGCATCGCTGATACATGATAATATAACGATTTATTTTGGCATCATGCTCACACGGAACACTACAGGTACAGGCACATCGATATTTGAGATGTAAGGTTGGCCACGGAGACCTATGTGTGTGGGCAGCTGAAAATGCCGCTGGTGCGCGGCATACATACTTCTAGATGTGTATATAATACGTATATTTGAACTGAATCTTGCATTGGGCAAGCAGCAGGATGTGCCAGCAGAAGGCACCCGCGACCTTGGAAGCAGGTGGACCGGACTGCCGCCTGAAGAAAGGGCCAGGCAGTGAACATGCGGATATGCGACCCGGCTCTGGCGGTCACTGGCGATAGCGGCGCGTTGAAGAATAAATATGGCAAGAAAGTGCAGCCTGTGCAAGCTTCACCCGCTGGCCTGCAGTGGCTATGGCGGGAGCGGTACTACTTCGCCATAGTCATCACGTCTAGTCATCTACATGGCGACGGCTGACATGCTTATATATGTGATACATTCTTGCTAGGGGCTTATGCGCGTAAAGTACTCAAGGTGAATGTGGGCGGAAGCCAAGCCAAGGGCTGCCCATGGGATGGATCACACACCTGCACATGCACCTACGCGCCGCGGTGAAGGGGGGGGGGGGCACCTGGAGGTGCTGGAATAGGCCAGGGCGCAAGGGTGCTCCTGGAACGAAGACACGTGCGCCGAGGCCGAAAAGGAAGGGCGCCTGGAAGTGGCTGCTGCAGTGGGCCCAGCTTGGGGCAGGGTTGCTGCTGCAATAGGCATGCTTCCTGCGGCCGGGGTGAGGCATGGCACCTGCGGGCACTACAATGGGCACAAGCAAGACACTGCCCCTGGGACAAGCAGACGTATAGTGGCGTGATTGGGGAAGGGAACTTGGAGACGCTGCGGTGGGCAAAGGCGCAAGGGTGCGCCTATGATGACAACACCTGCTCTGCGGCAGCCCAGGGAGGCCATCTGAATGTGCTGCGATGGGCAAGAGGGCGCGGCCCGCCCCTGGGAGGAACACGCGTGCCCCAACCTGGATGCACGATGAGAGTAGGCCCACGCATAGGGTTTCCCCTGAGATGAGCGGAGTTGCTCAGAGGCATCAGCAGACAGTCACTTGGAAGGTCTGTGGTGGGCGGTGGAGCAGGGCTGTCCCTGGGATGAGAGGACCTGCGCTGGCAAGGCAAGGCAAGCTTGACAAGCTGCAGTGGCCGAGCTCCAAGGATGCCCCTGGCATGAGCAGGCCCTGTTCCGTGGCAGTTGACTATGGCCACCTGGAGTGGTTGCAGCGGGCCCACGCGCACAGTTGGCCCCCGGGACGTGAAGGAGAGCATCCAGGAACGACAACCCACGCCTGGTGTGCTGGAATGAATTTTATAACTCACTCCTTGCTGACAGACCCCCAGCATGGGCATGCTGCTGGAAGCTGCGGCCGGCCCATGATATCATCAAACAAAGAGTGTCAGCAAACTCCAGCGCTCTGCAGATTGTTTGGTGTCATTGTTTGCCCTAAATGCAGGAATACCATAGCAGCAAGGCAAGATATGCACCTAGCCTGTAGATGAGCAGGTGAGCTTGTAACTATCATGACATGCTGCTACGCAGTCCAGCATCACATCCGCTCTTGTCAACCTCCACGAGTGTGCCTGGACTTCAGATATGGCTCCAGGAGGGCGGTGCTGGACTGACGGCGGTGACCCCAAAGTAACTACCCGCCCAGCAGTGCTACGACCACTGATACCGAAACAATTCTTCTAGGGCAGCGCGTGGATACCTGGACATGGATCCTCTGTCTCATACCAGCAGCTGCTGTTTTGCGCATATTGATCCCGCCTACAGATGCGGAGCTGTTGGCACACGGGCGAGCCGATCCAGCGTGTATCGCATCTCAAAGCAGAGTTGCCGATGCAGCAACTTTCAGCGGCTGAACGGTAAGTGGCTGGAGGTTCGTACTGTACGGGTGCTATCTCAACTGCGCCGGGTCTTGAGTTTTGATGGCGCGGCTATGCGGTCACATGACCATACTAACTAGCACCTTCCTTGTGCTTTGACCCCCATGCATATCAACAACCTGTGTTTGCCCCCGTGGAGGGGAGGGAAAATTCAGCACACTTAACAAAGGGTGGCCCTATTCTATGCCCACATTGCCATCATGTTCATTGCTGTCGTAAGACAGGCTGACTAGACGCGCGCGGCATGCATGCCATCTTACTAGCGAAGGGGTGTGGGCCCCAAGCTGCTGCTACCTGATGGCCAGCGCCCTCTCATACAGCGGCTGGGCGGCGGTGAAGTCCCCCTTGGCCTCGTGCAGCTGAGCCAGGGTGTTGAGGGAGGATAAAGTGTCAGGGTGGTGGGGGCCCAGCTGCTGCTCCCAGATGTCCAGCGCTCGCTCCATCAGCGGCTGGGCGGCGGCATAGTCCCCCTTGGCCTGGTGCAGCTGAGCCAGGTTGTTGAGGGAGCGGGCAGTGTCAGGGTGGCGGGGCCCCAGCTGCTGCTCCCTGATGTCCAGCGCCCTCTCCATCAGCGGCTGGGCGGCGACGTAGTCCCCCTTGTCCTTGTACAGCTGAGCCAGGTTGTTGAGGGAGGTGGCAGTGTCAGGGTGACAGGGCCCCAGCTGCTGCTCCCAGATGTCCAGCGCCCTCTCCATCAGCGGCTGGGCGGCGGCGTAGTCCCCCTTGGCCTCGTGCAGCTGAGCCAGGTTGCTGAGGGAGGTGGCGGTGTCTGGGTGGCGGGGCCCCAGCTGCTGCTCCCTGATGTCCAGCGCCCTCTCCATCAGCGGCTGGGCGGCGACGTAGTCCCCCTTGGCCTCGTGCAGCTGAGCCAGGTTGTTGAGGGAGGTGGCAGTGTCAGGGTGACAGGGCCCCAGCTGCTGCTCCGCGATGTCCAGCGCCCTCTCCATCAGCGGCTGGGCGGCGGCGTAGTCCCCCTTGGCCTGGTGCAGCTGAGCCAGGTTGTTGAGAGAGGTGGCAGTGTCAGGGTGGCGGGGCCCCAGCTGCTGCTCCCTGATGTCCAGCGCCCTCTCCATCAGCGGCTGGGCGGCGACGTAGTCCCCCTTGGCATGGTGCAGCCCAGCCAGATTGTTGAGGGAGGTGGCGGTGTCAGGGTGACAGGGCCCCAGCTGCTGCTCCCAGATGTCCAGCGCCCTCTCCATCAGCGGCTGGGCGGCGGCGTAGTCCCCCTTGTCCTTGTACAGCTGAGCCAGGTGGTTGAGGGAGGTGGCAGTGTCAGGGTGACAGGGCCCCAGCTGCTGCTCCCTGATGTCCAGCGCCCTCTCCATCAGCGGCTGGGCGGCGACGTAGTCCCCCTTGGCCTCGTGCAGCTGAGCCAGGTTGCTGAGGGAGGTGGCGGTGTCAGGGTGGTGGGGGCCCAGCTGCTGCTCCCAGATGTCCAGCGCCCTCGCCATCAGCGGCTGCGCGGCAGCGTAGTCCCCCTTGGCCTGGTGCAGCTGAGCCAGGTTGTCGAGGGATGCGGCAGTGTCTCGGTGGCGGGGCCCCAGCTGCTGCTCCGCGATGTCCAGCGCCCTCTCCATCAGCGGCTGGGCGGCGGCGTAGTCCCCCTTGGCCTGGTGCAGCTGAGCCAGGTTGTTGAGGGAGGTGGCGGTTTCAGGGTGGCGGGGCCCCAGCTGCTGCTCCATGACGTCCAGGGCCCTCTCAAATAGAGGCTGGGCAGCGGCGTAGTCCCCCTTGGCCTGGTGTAGCCCAGCCAGGTTGCTGAGGGAGGTGGCGGTGTCAGGGTGGCGGGGCCCCAGCTGCTGCTCCCTGATGTCCAGGGCCCTCTCAAATAGAGGCCGGGCGGCGAAGAAGTCCCCCTTGGCCTGGTGCAGGTCGGCCAGGTTGTTGAGGGAGGAGCCAGTGTCAGGGTGGCGGGGCCCCAGCTGCTGCTCCCTGATGTCCAGAGCCCTCTCCATCAGCGGCTGGGCGGCGGAGTAGTCCCCCTTGGCCCGGTGCAGCTGAGCCAGGTTGCCGAGGGAGGTGGCGGTGTCCGGGTGGCGGGGCCCCAGCTGCTGCTCCCTGATGTCCAGCGCCCTCGCCATCAGCGGCTGGGCGGCGGCGTAGTCCCCCTTGGCCCGGTGCAGCTCAGCCAGGTTGTTGAGGGAGGTGGCGGTGTCCGGGTGGCGGGGCCCCAGCTGCTGCTCCATGATGTCCAGCGCCCTCGCCATCAGCGGCTGGGCGGCGGAGTAGTCCCCCTTGGCCTGGTGCAGCGCAGCCAGGTTGTTGAGGCAGGCGGCGGTGTCAGGGTGGCGGGGCCCCAGCTGCTGCTCCCTGATGTCCAGCGCACTCTTCAGAAGGCCCTCCGCCCCCGCCAGATCTCCCATTCTCAAACGCAGGAAGTTCCCCACACCACTCAGCAGCTTTGCCAGCTCCAGGCGCTCCTCCTCCTCACCTCCTGCCTTGTCACCTTCACTGCCTGCCATTGTCACAAAATGCTGAGCACACGGCAGCCACTCCTTCTTCCGCTCCACCTCTACATTGGGATCCACACAGTAGCAACTTGCCAGCGCTCTGCGCACTGCCGTTGCCGCTTCTGCCGCTTCCCCAGCAAACTCCTTGAATGCAAGCAACTGGAACATGCCGAACATGGCCAATGCCTCGCCGCCCGGCAGCACCTCCAACAGGTTGCCACAGGCCTCCACCGCCGTCAGCGCCTCCGCCAGCTGCTCCGTCAGTCCCTCCCCCACCGGACCCTTGGCGCTTGGAGCTGCTGAGTCCTTGGCACTGGCATCTCTCTCCTCAAGCACCGCCTTTGCATCCAACGCTTCCGCCAGGTCACCTGCCTCTCTTCCCGCACCGCCCTCCTGCCCAACACCAGCCTCCGCGGTCGCCACCAGGCCGCCCTCATGGTCATGGTGTTGCTCTTGCCATTCCTCCTCCCCGCCAAGTCTGCTAGCCCCCAATGACTTCAGCGCCTCAGCCAGGCTCTGCATGAGCTTCCTCCGTGGCTCTTCACCCTGAGGCCCAGCCTTTGCCTTCCACTCCTCGACCATCCACTCCATCGCCAGTCTGCGCTCCCCAGTATCCGCAGTCTTCTTGGCAGCCAGGGACTGGGCAATGTGCCCTGCCAAGCCAAGCCCCTCCTCAGCGTCCCACCTCACTGCCACCTCCGCCAGCAGCGACACCGGAATGCCTGTTGGCTCCAGCAGCGCACATACCGCTAGCAGCCGCTCCACCGCACGCACCACGCCGGCGCCCCTGCCCTCTGCCAGCCGCCGCATCCAAAGCTTAATGCTGCCCATCGGTCCGCCCAGCATGTAGTCCCGGCTGTTGACGCCCTCTAGGCAGCTGCCAGCATCATCGTGCAGCTCAGCCGCCACCACCAGGAATGGCTTCGAGCGGTTTTCGATGATGGCCGCCACCTCCGCCACCATGATGGGCAGCCCACCCACCAGCGGGCCTGCCAGCAGCGCCTCCACCTCCTCCCTCGGCTGCAGGTATGCCTCTATCTCTGCGTCTTTCCCCGTCACCAGTGTCACCAGCAGCCGCACCGAGCTCTCCACGCTCAGATCCGGCAGCCGGATGGCGCACTCCTCCGGCAGCCCCAGGTCCCGGGTGGCCGTCATCAGCAGCTGCCCGTGGCCCTTTGGAATGTATCGCCAGATGTCCGCCGCCTCCACCGCCACGTCGTCCACCAGCGCGCACCACATGTCGTGGGAGCTCAGGTACACGCCCAGCTTGGTCAACGCCTCGTCCGCAGAGTCGTCGCGCTGCACCCTCACTCGTGGCTCGGACCGCGCAAACGCCTCCAGCCCCAGGCGCAGCGCCGCCTCGGAGCTGCCCTGCAGCGACAGCACCGCAGTGAAAGCGCCCGGCGCCGCCTTGTGCACAGCCAGGTTGGCCAGCGAGGTCTTGCCGGTGCCGGAGGTGCCCCACAGCACAGTAGAGCGCGCCTCTGGGGGCGCCTCCTCCGCCCTCAGCCGCTCCACCAGCTGCTCTAGGACAGCCTGCCTCCCACTGGCCTTTATGTAGCTCTCATCGATGATCCGCTTGCGAGTCAGCAGTGGCCGCTCTGCGCTTCTGGCCAAATGCGGGAGCAGGGTGCCTGCAGATTTGCGGATCTTAAAGCTGATGTCAGAGGGCAGCTCTGTCTGCAGGGCACCATGCAGCCAGGCGGTGCGCTGCCGGCTCACTGCCCGGATGGCATCATCAGCAGGCAGAAACGCCGCCAGCAGCTGGTCACATGCCTGCTGAGCCAGCAGCGCGACGTCAAGTGGCTTGCGGCTGCTGTGGTGACAGAACGCGCGACAAACCTTGATGGCATCCAACGCTGACATGCCGGAGTGTGCGCCAGGCCAGCCCGTTCTTTTGTTGATATTAGCACTGATAATGTCGCGAAGCAGCGGAAAGCCCTTGAACCCGCTCGACGCTTCGGGCAGGCAGTAGCTGATGTAAGTTGCCAGTCCAACTGCGTTGTCAAAGTTGGCCAGGTCGCTCTTTTTTCTGGGGAAGTCTTCTGGCCCTGGTAGCTTTGCGTCCCGCTGCAGCGCTCTGACAACCGGGATCAACCCGCTCTCCACAGCCAGCATGCTTACCTGCAGCAACAGCTTGGGCATGCTGCTCCCGTCTCGAAGCAAAATTGCGGCATCGCCTAAGTCGCCACTGTTGAGGCTGCGGGACTCGTCGAGCAGCCCTGACAACACCTCATCATTGCATGCCTCACGCTCCAGCATCGGCGCCAGGCTGGCCATCAGCCGGTGCGCAGTGCCCACGCCCTCGATGAGTTTCCCCACAACAGGTAGCTGATCGCCATGGCCCGCCTCGTACGGGTGCGCCTGCACGCTGCGCAGGAAGAGGAGCTCGTCGAAGTCGTGGCGCAGCTGTTGGCTGGCGTCGTCGAGCTGTTGCAGGACCAGCTCTGGAAGCACCAGCTCCGCCAGCCACTGAGGCCGCTTCCATATCTGACCCAATGTGTTGAAGTCCCAGGCGGTGTTGTCGTCCTTCGGCAGGTTGGCGGCGGCATCTCGACCCAGCGTGGATGTCAGCCCAGCCAGCCAGCCGTCGGCGGCGTTGGCGTACAGCTTTTGCGCCAGCCGCCGGGTGAGCGGCGTGAGCAGCACCTCACAGCGGGCGAGCGCGGCGGCCAGGCAGTGCCAGGCGAGCTCGTATGGGGCCGCCTCGAGCGGGACGGCGTAGGTCGGCGGCGGCATGCTCGACATCTGTGATCGGAGAGTCGGAGCAGGGCTATTCGTAAGAGTTGGACCGACGCCGTTCGACGGCGGACGGCGACGGGCAGCCTTAGGGCCGGGGTTGTTCAGGTGTGAAGTTTGTTCAGGCCCGGACGAGCTCGAACCTGTACGACAATACGTACCTTTTCCACTCTGAGGACGCACGTTGGAGACGAGCAGAGGAGGACCAGGGGCGTGTGGGCAGCAAGCGAGACAAGTGTCTTGAAGGGGTGGCTGTGGATATGTGAAGGCCTCGAAGCAGGGTGGCAGAGTGAGGCGAGAAGGTGAGTCTGTGATGCGCACGTCAAGTTGGTAGTTGTCTATGTTGATAGGGCTTTCACGTGCTGAGCTTGCGGCATGCTGCCCGCCGGCGGGCCGGGACACGCGGCTATGCGGCGGCGCTGCTAATAGAGCGCGCTCCTGTGTTGTTACAGTGCCACATATACTAGCCTGAGTACATAACATGTACGAACGTATCATGCGACGCCAATATCGACGCATACGGGTGGTCACGTACGGGTACCGTAGTCGTGCAGCAGTCGATACCGCGCGATCGCAAGTTAACTTCCCCCCGGGACATCGGCCGAAGCCGCCCTGGCAGCACTTGACCTCTTGCGCCAACTGCAGTCGTAGGTCTGGCATAGCCCGTAGACCATTGCCTCATTCGAACCCTGAAAGGCTAATGCATCAACCGGGTAGACCCGGGACACGCCGGGCCGATATTGCCGAAATACATTGACCAGGAGTCGAACCCGGGATCCTCGCATAAGAGACGACCGCTCAACCGAGCGGACAAGGAATGTACATTGTCGATCGCAAGTACCTGTACGAGTCGCTATACAGGCTCCTGTCACGGCGAGCTCGCATATTCGCTATATCAACAAGCAGCATCAGCAGTTCACACTCCGCAACTCCGAGTAAAAAGGAATTCAGAATCATTCGCCACGACAGTTTTTCGCCCCCAAGACTCGGACCATCAGCATAAATAAGCCATGCAGAAGCGGCTCAACGGCGCCCTTCGTGGGCAGTGAAATCCAGTATCGACAGAACGCCCTACTTAGCCTGGGCGACAGCTCCGCGTTTGTCTAGCAACAGTGATTTGAAATATATACAAATAATCCCGGTAATGAAATATACCATGGTATATGATGCAACTAAACAATAAAGAATGACACATAATTATCAGCAGAGAGCTAATAATGTTGTCTCTAATAATGTTGTATAGCCGAGAGAATGTTCCCACCGGGACAAGCACAGGAAATATTGCTGGTCTACAACCTCTACACAGAATAGGTACCAGGTGGTATTACGAACTATATATGCTGAAATGTCTGCCCTACCCATCAGGGCGCCGGACAGTTTAAGTAATGCCAAACGATGGTGCAAGCCCCATCAGTCCATCTGCTGCCGCACGCAAACAATAATTTTACAATTCAAAAGGGAGTTCGTCCATTTAAGAACAAAGAAGGCAACGACGATGTGAGTAAAGACCAGACAGAATTAGCCGGGAAGTTTAATCGTCCATTCCGCTTGGTAAGAACACCATCTACCATAGGCGCGGCGCCATCATGCCATGGACACAGTGCAGGGGCCTCAGCCCAAACAACTCCGGCCCAACGATAACATATATCAACACGCAGCTCACTTACTACTTACAATCAGCAACAGTCAACCGGTTGTGAAATGCTAACGGCAGATGAAGTATGCTGCAATGCGGACGGACCTTGTGGTACACCCCGTGAGGAGCCCGCCCTGGCATCTTGTCCTCTCTTTGGAAACCTGCCACAGCGTTTCTCGTGTTGTTCAACTACAACTCAACGTCCATGACGCTCGCGCAGCGCCAGTTGACCGGACCTTGCTGCCGCTAAAATGGGGGGGGGGGGGGGGGGGGGGGGGGGAGGGCTTCCGTATGCTGCTAGGGCGGCAGGCATGCGCAGCCTGTGAGAGGCTGTGTTGATTGTCGGAAACAGCAACACTAGGGGTGTTCATGTTTAACGTTGATACTCGTCCATTCAGCGGTACAGATGCCGAGGTCGAGGCCTTCAAGGCGGGCGGTCGAGGTCATGGAGACTGCGGCGCCGTTCTGCTCAGCGCCCGCAGCTCCTGCTTCACGTGGTCGTAGAAGTAGCGGCAGATGTAGCGCGCCGGCCCGTCGCCTCCCCGGCTGCGCCCCTTGCCGCCGCCGCCTGCCGGAATGCTCTGCCCGGGCGGCGCCATCACCACCTCCGCGTGGCTGCTGATGGCGGAGAGCGTCAGCCGCTCGTGCGTGTGCGCCGTGTCGAACACCTCCCCAGCGTAGCCAGTCCTCGGGAGGCCAGCCCCGGGGAAGATGGTGTCCTGGAGGAGACAACACGGGCTCACCCTTCAGCATACACTACATGGAGTCTCAGACGTGCCTTTGGCATGGGCGACGGTAGGCCCTAGCGTGGCTGGCGGCGCTCACCTGGGGGTTGTAGAAGCGGGTGGCATGCATGAACTGGCTGCCGCCACTGCGCGTGGCCTCCTCATACAGCGCCACCACACGCACCACCTGCACCTCACCGTTGCCCACCTTCACCTGGACGCAGTCGCCAACCTCCACCTGCTATCCGGATAGGGCAGGTTCACGCAGGGGTGGAGTCATCTCAGTGCCGAGCTGCCGGCTGTACGGCATGGGGCTGACGAGCCGGCGCCCTGCCCCATTGCCCCATCAACAGCTTTCAACAGCAAGCCCTCTGCTATCAGGCGGGGCCACCTCACCTGCCCGCCGCCCGCCTCAAAGCCGCGGTAGAAGGACCGGAACTGCCCCTTCATGCTGGCCAGCCCTGCGGGCGGCTCCACCGACTCCCCGATCCACCGCAGCCGGCTGCTGCCGCCGCCCCCGCTGCCGCCCCCGCGGCCGCCCGCAGGGCGCGGGGGTGGCGTCTGCTGGCGCTGCGGGGCCGCTCGGGGCACGAGGGGTGGACGGCCCGGGGAGGGACCCGGTCGGGGCGGCGGCGCAGGGGCTGGCTCGCCGCCCTCCAGGGCCGGCAGCGCGTTGTCCTGCAGCGCCTTGAGCACCCAGTCCCCCGGCACCAGCTTAGCGCCTGCGCGCTGCATGTGCCTCACGGCACGCGCCACGGCGGTCGAGTGCTGCTCCAGGTTCAGCGGGTTGATCAGCACCAGGTCCACCGCCTCGCCCAGGCGCCACTCTGTGACCAGCCGGACGTATCGCAGCCCCGCCTGCTGCAGCACCTGCCGGGGCCAAGCCAAGGGACAAAGGCCACAGGTCAATACACCGCTACAATGAGCCGACCAGCACTAGTAGGACACCGGCACGTTTTCGGTGCACCTGAACCAACCCACTCACAGGTGGCAGGCGGCTCATTGCCGGACTGCATTGGCAACAGTACGAGCGGGCAGTACATTGCACAAATTTGCTGGCGGAATGCTGTGGAGACCCGTGGAATGAAACCACACAATGAATGCACGTTGGGCATCACACATATCAACCCATTGGACAGACAACACTACCACATGTCCACATGCGAACAACGTAGCGCTGCACAGGAAGACTTATAATTACGTATACGGTGTATAAGTGGTGTGCATATCATGATGGCAAATGCTTGTCTACATGCACCCACATGGCGAGAAACATGACATTTGCACTGGATCTGTGATTTCTGCGCGTCCTCGCGGGTCGCCGCACCTGCTTGAAGGTCTCCTCCCAGTCCGGCTTTCCCGCCAGGCACAGCCGGAAGGGCTGCAGGCAGCAGGGGCGGCTCCCGCGCGGCTGGTGCAGCACCTCCGCCGCGCCGGGTCCCAGGCCGCCCGCCGCCTTGTGCAGCCAGGCCGGCGTGACGACCATGCAGCCGGCGCCCAGGCCGAGCAGGTACTTCCGGGTCGTGGTGCGCGGACCCTGCGGGAGTATGGCGGTGGGCAGAGGGTTGATAACCGCCCGCTGCGTCAATTATGATTGCCTCCAAGATTGCCTACATCTTGGAGGCAATCCAAGATAGCAATCCACTGGCATCTTGGATTGCCTATGTCCTTGAGCCCCTGACCCGCACCGTAATTCTGACGGGGCAGCAGACTGAAGCTGCCGCCCCAGGTGATAGGTGCACATGGCGGCATCGCCCTGCTGAAGGCAGCAAGAGGGCACGACGCGGTCGCCGGCGGGGTGGGCCGCACCTCTTCCCGCTCGCTGGCATGCGTGACGACGATGACCTCCTCCGGGTTGCGCTTGGGCAGCTCCTCCACCTCGCGCCCGCCCAGCAGGTCGATCGACTCCCGGCAGCGCTGCAGCTCCTTGCACCGCGCCTTCTTGCCCGCCGCGATGGCAGTGAGCAGGAAGGAGGTCGCGGCCAGCGAGCGGCGGTGGCGGCGCGCCCCGCCCTCCGCGGCGCCGAACACCTCCACCTCCTGCGACAGGATGTCCTGCGACATCAGCACCGCGGAGGAGAGGCGCCGGCGCTTGCTGCCGCTTCCGCCGGGGTACACCGCGGGGTGCTCCTCCTCCTCCTCTGCTGGTTCTGCCTCCACCTCTTCACGGGCCTGTCACATGGCGGGGAGCAGCCAACAAAAGGCGGTCAGTATGAGTCACTGCGGTGAATGTGTCGATGGCAGAGACGCCCCGGGGAGGGGGGGGGGGGGGGGGGGGAGTACCTTTGGGGGGCGCCCCCGGCGCTGCGGGGTGTGACTTGCCTGGCCCACTGCAGGCGAGCTGCTGCCACCGCGGCAGCTGCCGCAGCCCTTGGTCGCCCAACGGCACTTGGAGCAGCCCGGCTTGGCGCGGCGCGAGGGCGGCGTGACCAACGGCTCGGTGACTGGCGGGCTGACGCTGCTGCCGCCGCCGCCCTGTGGGGTCCTCTCCTGTGAGGAGCAAGAGCCCATGCCGCGTGTTAGCTGCCCGGCATCCACGGCAATGGCAGTAATGGCGTTTGCCGCAGCGCCAGGCAATGAAGGCATCGCCGCACCTGAGCCTTGCCCTTGTCCTTGTCCATGGTGTCCCCCCTTGGATCTAACTCCTCTTCTTCCTCCTCTGCCTCGTCTCGCACGTCCCCCTCCCCACCCTCCGGTTCCTGCTCCTCCTCCTCCTTTCCTTCCGTATTGTCTTCATCAAAGCGCTTAGGGCGGCGCCGCACCCGGCTGGGCCGTAATCCCGCCGCGGGGCCCAGTGCTGCCACGGACATGCTGATGCCTCTCCGCGCCGCAGCGGCAGCCGCCCCGGGACCGCCCGGCTGCCCACGGCCCCGCCCCCTCCCGCGGCCCCGACCCCGGCCCCGGCCGCGCCCCCGGTCGCCGCCCGCCAGCACCGCCGCCACCATCTGGTGCCCGCGGCTGTTGCCGTGCCGCTTGTGCACGCCGGTGGTAGGGGGCGTCTGCTGTGCCGTGGTGGCGGCGCCCCGGGCGCGCGCTGCGTCCGCGGGCGGGGTGGTGGGGGGAGGCGTGCGGGCAGCGGGAGCGCCGGCGGCCGCTGATGTCTCGCCTACGTGTGCCAGGCCAGGCAAATGAGGGGCAGAACAAAAGGGTCAGCTCCCGGCCAACAGTCCTGGCAACCTCGGCAAGGCAGCACAACGCATATGGGTGCCAACGCACCTATAGGAACCCTTTCTATTAGCAAAGACTGAAAGACTAAGACTGGGCTTGCATGCAACCCCTCGGAACATGCACTATGGCTTCGTCTACAATTGACCTCTGTATGGTATTGTGACATGCGCTAGGGTTGCGTCTGCAGTTCACCTCTGACAGGCAGGGCGGGTCCTTATTCGTAGTGTTCTTACTACCGCGTTGGCACATGTAGGTAATTGCCCCGGTGGCAGGGTGATCAACATGGGAGGGCAAGAAGGGGAGGGGGGGGGCAACCGTACCTGCCGTCTTGCGCGGCGCCGGCGCTTTGCGGGCGGCCGGCTCTGCATCGCGCTCGCGGCTCGCCGGTGCAGCATGCAGCTGTGCCAGCCCGCCGCCAAGCCCCAGTTCGGCACCGGACTCCGTGAGCTCACTCGCCTGCTCAGGGGCAACAATCCCGGGGGACGGGAGGGCGGTGAAGGCGCAGCTGTGTCAGGCCGGGAAGAGGGCCGGGAGGTCGGCGCGGTGGAAGTGTGCAGCACCTCCCTGGGGACAGTTGGCTTGCGTGGCACCCTGGCCAGCGGTGCCCCCCGCCGGGCGCTGGCCGGCACCCCACCTGCTGGCTGTCCGGGAAGTCGTAGGCGTCGCCACGTGGCCGCTTCCTCGGCCGCTGCCCACCCTGCGCGTGCCGCACCCGCCAGCCCCAGGAGCTCGCAGACGTCAGAGCCTAGCGCAGCCTTCCCAGGAGCAGCGCGCTTGCCCCCAGGGTGTCTGGGCGCCATGAGCTATCCCAAGGCATAGTACCCAGGCGGTCCTGCCCAGCCCCCAGACACCTGCCGGCGCCTTACCTGGTGATGCGCCGCCCGGCACTTCTGTGCAAGGGAAGCTGCCAGGCGAGCGGCGGCCGCGCTGCCCGACAGCCCTCCCGTTCCCACGGCAACAGGCAGCGGGGCGGCGTGCCGGGCGCGGAACGCCGCTGCCAGGGCCTCCCCCGGGTGCCCCGGCGGCGCCAGCTCGATGTCTCCGGCCTGGGCGGCCGACTGGGGGGCCGGCTGAGGGGGCGGCGGGGGAGGCGGGCGGGGTAGGCTCGCCAGCCCGTCGCTGAGGGAGGGCTCCACCAGCGCAGCGGGGCGCAGGCCACCTGAAGGGGTCAAAACGAGCAGCATGGAAAGCACAGCATACTCTTATGATTGTAGCCAAGCGGGCTACGCCAGCATGCGCGCGCACGCGCATGCTCTCGCCGCCATCAACTGAAGGGTGGGGGTGGATGCTCTCACAGCCATCAGAGGAGGAGAAGAGATGGCAGGAGAAGCGCAGTGGGGAGCCGGGGGGGGGACCAATGCAGAAGGCGGTGTCAAAGCCCGGTGTGCCCATGGTGAGGGTGGCGCAGGTGTAGAGCGCATCCTGCTCCGTGGGCTCTGACGCTTCGACATCGCAGTTGCCGTCGCCGTCCCGAGACCCGCTGCTGGGCGGGGTGCTGCCCCCGCGGCTGGCAGTCGCCGGCACGCACGACGCCAGCGGGTCCGAGTAGGATGGCGACACCATGTCGGTGTGGTGCCTCTCCGGCGCGCCGACCCGGCTGGAGGTACCTTTGCCTGCATGAAACGGGAATGGCGGGATGCAGATGCGGCCAATCTCAGGGTCCCCAGCTCCGAGGAGGCAGCCCCCCGTCCCGCACCTTCTACCTACTAAGGGCGACATGACAACGCCACAGGGTGCAGCTGCCACACAACATGCAGAGCGGCCGACGATGACGGACACCACGCTGGCAAGGCGGAAGAGAGTCCAAGGCTGGTCCAGTGCCAGGTGCAAGGAAGGATGTGTTCACTTGGGAGACACGAGTCGGGGGAGGGCTCTTTTGCGAGGGAGACAACATCAAGTCCATGACAGGCATGCAGCGCGCGCACATATGACAGACACCCCGCTAGTAGTAGACAGGAGTGTCGGAGGCTGGCTCAGTGCCAGGGGAGGCGAAAGGTTCATTTGCGTGGGGACATTGGTCGGGAGGGGGGGGGGGGGGGGGCGGAGGCTTGTGAGGATACAACAGGAAGTCCATGACACTAGGATCCCTGCCTGAGCGAGCCTGGGCGTAGTGTGTTGGCGCCGACATGAGTAGGCTTGGGAGTCGAAATGGGAGAAGGCGGGGGAGGGGGGGGGGGGGGGGGGGGGGGGGCATGCCTGCTGGAGTGACGGGCGGTGGCAGGTGGGGAGGGGCGGCCGCCGGCAGCATCGATGGCGTGGCGCTTTGGGGCTCCGGCTCGCCACCTGCCTCCTCCGGGTCCACCCTCCCCACCTGCGCCGCCTCCTCCGCGTCATCCGCCTCGCTGCCCGCCTGCCAGAACCGGAAGGGGCGGCCCTCCGGGCTCGCGCCCGCCAGTGGTGAGGGCGGCGCACTGTCGGGGATGAGCTCCGAAGGCTCATGGCCATCGTCGCTGCCGGCCGGCCACCTCAGACCCGCCAGCGCCTGCGCGCCATCCTGCAGGCGGACACAGCATGCATGGATCTGATCGGCCCAAGCTGCTCACAGGGCAGGGTGCTGCTGTTACATGTGGACATGCGTCCATGCGGCATGAGATGGGGCTCCACTGCTTTCCCCTGGCAAGCCCAGCTTCTTCGTAGCAGCTTCCCCCGCTCCTGACGCTACCCCCTCCCGGCCAGGCGATGCTGAGCGGGTCGACTCTCGCGTGTGGGACGAACTCGCGCGCCGGCGGGTGCTCCACTTTGGGTACGCCTTTGAGTACGTCACGCGCAATGTGGACCTGGCGCGGCCGCTGGTCGCGCTGCCACCATTCCTGCAGGTGCGTCTCTTGCCCTGTCATCAGCCTCTCTTCTGGCCGCGGTCCATCCATGCGCGAACACGCAACCGACACCAGCCAGCAGCCGCTGGTGCCAAGGCAACCGAGTAGGCTTTCCCGTGTATTTGGGTTTTGCAGGCAGTGACAAGCAGACTTGAGCAGGGTGAGGATCTCATGCCGGGCGGCCTGGACCAGGTAACATTCTGCCCTCGAGACTGTCAAACCTTCGACTGGGGGCCAGGCCTTTGCGGCTCGTCTGAGCGGCTGCGCCACCGCAGGTGACAGTGAACGAGTACCCCGCCGGCGTGGGTCTGTCGGCGCACATCGACACGCACTCCGCGTTTGCAGGCCCCATCCTTTCGCTCTCCCTGGCCGGCGACACCGTCATGGAGTTCCGGCGCGACGGCGAGCGGCGGGCGCTGCTGCTGCCGCGCCGGCCGCTGCTTGTCATGGCGGGCGAGGCGCGGTACGCCTGGGCGCACTACATCCCCCACCGCAAGAGCGACGTCATCAATGGACAGGCAGGAGCCCGGGTGCTGGCGCTCCACACTGCAGCCACCGGATCACCTTCCCTGGCAAGCATGCAGTCTCAGCTTTGCCCCTGACCCTTGCCCCCACCTTCCCCTCGTCCTAGGTGGTGCCGCGCCCACCTCGCCGGGTGTCCTTCACGTTCCGCAAGGTGCGCGCCCTCCCCCCTGATGCCATCATTATCGCGATTAACCCGCCAGACAGCTAGATAGCCAACCAGAGCCCCCGTGGTCCCTCCCCTCCCTCCTAAGCTCTGGCCCTACACGCTGTGCTTGGAGCAGGTCCGCAGAGGCAAGTGTGAGTGCGCATTCCCGGAGTTCTGCGACAGCCAGGCCAGCACGCTGCCGCCGACACGCATGGCGCAGAGGCTGGGCGTCGCGGACGGCGCTATCGTGGGAAGCGCTGCAGAGGGGGTTTGTCGGGGCAGAGGGGAAGACAGTGGCGACGGGGCCGCAGGAGCTGAGACGCAGCGTGAGGGCGGAGGCACGACTGCTGCGGCGCCGGTGGATGCGGACCTGGAGCAGCTGGAGCAGCTGCACGTGCACCAGGTGGGCGCCGCTTCCCGTGTTTATGGCCATCGGCTCTTGATCATTTTCGCATGTGCGTCTGGCTGGGCAACAATGACTGCATGGGTGCGGATGTTCATGCCGCATTGGAAGAGAGGGGGGGGGGGTTCAGCGGCGGCCGAGCATCGGCTGATGAAGCCGCTGCTGCGCCTGCGGTCTTGCATGGACAGGTGTACAACAGTATTGCGCCCCACTTCAGCAGCACGCGCGTGGCCATCTGGCCAAAGGTACGCTGCCTGCACTCGCGCCCGCCAAACTTGCCACGTCCGAGGCAGCCCCGCCTATTCAGGCGTCAACACTCGGTGTACTGGCCCGCAGGTGCGGGAGTTCATCGAGGCGCTCCCCACGGGGGCCGTCCTGGTGGACGCGGGGTGCGTGTCTCTGCAGCCATGATGCCCTCCGCCACCTGCCAGCCTCTCACCTGACGCTGCCAGCAGCGACGTGTCCCGCTCCTTGCTAGCTTACCCTTCCCGTTGCAAGCACTGCCTCCCACCCCTGCTGATCTGCGCGCTGTGTGTGCTCCGACAGGTGCGGCAACGGCAAGTACTTCACTGTGCGACAAGACATTGCCGTCATTGCTAGCGACCGGAGCACGGGTACCCCGCCTCAGCCCCCAGTAGTCGCTACCCCACCCTCAACTCCAAATCGCTTGAAGAAAACCACTCCAAATCACTCCAAATCGGTCTTATCAGCCACAGCCAAACCTGCCTCGGTGTTGCCTGGTTTCGCCCCGCTGTTCATGCCATGTTCTGAATGGCTCTAAGCCCAAGGATCAGCCATGTCTGCGTGGCGCCGCCGTTTCTCCTTGCTCATCAACATGGCTCATGCAGACAATGTTCTTGGCGGGGTCGCGGCCGCGCGTGTGGCACGTGATGGTGCTCCTGCGCCCGCGTCGCGTCGTTCGTCGGCATGTGTTGCTATGACCCGGGTCATTGGCTGCAAGCGTCCTCGCCGTGCCTGATAGCCTACCCCGGGGCGGGGGTTCTTGGAGTTTCTGGCAGCTAAGTGACTTCGTGGTTCCCTTGGCTCCTTTTTGTCTATTGGCTCCCTGTCCTCCTGTTCGACCTTGTTTTCAGGCTTAAGTATCTCTTTTGCTGGCAACCTCTCATAATTGCTCTTAGTTCTCTTTGTAGTGCGTTTTTGTGAAAGCCCCGATGTAAATATATCAGCCATGTCAAAATATCATGCGTAGTGCTTAGTCGGCAGTGCACATGGCCATTATGGACACGGACCTCTACCACTATTCTGCCCCATGGCATATATCTCGAACCGTATGCACCGAGCTCTGATTGCCTGTGACAAAAGCTATAGCTGTTGAGTTGTTATAACTTGTAGCTCCTACAGTGGTTAGAAGCAGCTAAAGCTATTGCTGGTGCTGACTAAGGGCAGTCGTAGTAGCTCTTGCTACTGATGCGGTTAGTAAGGACTACAAAGCGCTCCAAGTCTGGGCATCATAGTATGGTGTTACTGCATATCTCCACGACCGCGCCCTATTCGGTTCGATAGCAACTAGTTCAGGGTTTAATGATTTTGGGTTTTAACTTTGAAACCCTAAATTCCCTTAATGCCTCTCAAATGGACCTTTGGCAGGGCTGGTGGAGCAAGCGTGGCGCAAGATGCAGCCGCCAGATGCGCAACACTCGGTGCGCGGCGCCGACCTGGCCGCCGGGCGCTGCTCACCTGCCGCGGACGTCTACGTCGCCGACGCCATGCGGCTGGCCATCCGGGCCGGCAGCTGCGACGCGCTCGTGTGCGTGGCGGTGCTGCACCATGTGAGCAGTGCGGAGCGCAGGGTGCGCATGCTGGCGGAGCTCATGCGGGTGCTGCGGCCAGGTGGGATTACCGCCCCCCCCCCCTCCCCCCCATCCAACCTCATGCTGTTGGTCAACGTCTCTATCATGGCATCTATGGCAGCAAGTCAATCATTTCGGGCTTAGCAGATGTGCTGGTCATCGGCTGTCCATAAAGTCATGGAAAAGACGCGTCCTTACAGGGCGCGGCTTCCTATCTTTACCCGACACAATCTCTGCTACTTCACTTCAACCCAATGCTGCCATTGTCTTTTTCTTCTAGAAGCAAAAGGGTGTTTTGGCTTTTTGCTCCACAAGCGCCGGGTTGCCGGGCATTCGCTGCAGCATCATATCTGCGCAGGGGCGCGGCGTGTGTTGGGACGGTGATGTCATGGTGACTGACCATGATGTGCGCGTGGCCGCAGGCGGGCGCGCGCTGGTGACGGTGTGGGCGCAGGAGCAGCAGGACGCCAAGAAGCTGGCCATGTGGCTGCCCATCGGTGCGCAGCCCGGAGCCGCGGATGCTTCGCTAGGCAGCGCCGATGATGGCGGCGACTACTTTGTGCCGTGGCATCTGCCCTTCCACCGAACGGAGGCCGCTGCGGTGCTGAGGCAGGCGCAGGTGGGAGCCCGCGTGCGCCTTTCCCCGCAAGCTGACTACCCTGTGCTGTTGCCGCCGGCTTCGGTCAGAAGGGGGGGGGTTCAGAAACTGCGAAGAACCAGTCACTAACCAATTACGTCCAGAAGTGGCGGATTACTGGGGTTTCTCGTGGCTCCCACCGCACCTGGGCACCCTGACCCTGATTTGAGATGTTTTCAGCCCTTGACTGGCCACCTGCTATTCCCTGTTTAACATCGCTTGCAGTCGGGGCTAGTCGCCCGGTCGCTTTGGGGGGTCGTTATTTATCCTGTTAGGAACCGGCCAATGACCAAATTGGCGAATTCTGGATTATAAGCAGTCACAGGTATACTGCTGGCCGTGCTAGCCGGGGGCCTCTTGCAGTGCCAAAAGGTTCAGAATGGTTTGCCTGTAATACTGTAGCCATGGCGGTGCCTGCAGGGGCGGCAGCGTCTCAGCCATGTCAGCAGGGGTTGTCCAGGCTGACGCTGCTGCTGCGTGTCTGGATCCGCAGGGGACGGCTCCGGGTGCGCTGGCGGGCAGCAGCGGGCTGCCCAGCGGCGGGGAGATCAACCACGAGAAAGGCAGCGTGATGTTCAAGGTATGCTCAATAATGACTGTATAGCGCATGCGTGTCTGTTCAGTGTGTCTGGGAATGCACCCATGCATCTGTACGTTTGTGTATGCACGGGCGCCGATGCAGTAACAACAAGAACACCGCGCATACGAACCCGCTCTGCCTGCCAGAGGTCAAATGTAGACGACACTGTAGCGGAACCATAGCGATTGTCCTTACACGCGCCCCCAATTTAAGGCTTGCGATAAGTGTTCGTAAAGGTTTGTCGGCACCCATAGAATAGTGTGTGTGAACACAGGATAGCATTATAGGCACGAGTTTGCCCCATTGGGAATATTTCCTATTTTACAATTGTCGAATTAGTATACACAATGTACGGGCTGCGGCTCACTTGCAGAAACCGCCATTTCCGTTTTCAGAATCGCTCCACTGGCAAATTGTTCACCAGGCTGTACTTCGATCCAATTTTTTTTATCGAGATTTGATCCACAGACCGTGTTCTTATAACCGTTGTTGTTGCCATACGTTTGTGAACGCCTGTGTGTTTGTGGGTGTGTGTTTGTGTGCATGTATGTACGTAGTTGTGCCAATGGGCATGGGGGCTCAGCAAGAGCCAGCTCCTGGGGCCGCCCTGTGAAGGGGGGGAGGGGCGGGGGGGGGGGGGAGCGTTCAGTGCATCAGTGCGAGCTGTCAAGTGTCAGGTGGATGTAAGAGCTGCAGATTAGTGGCGCACTGGCACTGACAGCGCCGCTCTCACTGTGACTGTGTTCCCCGCAGCGCTTCTATCACCTGTTCCGGCAGGGCGAGATGACGCGGCTGGGGCAGCGCGTGCAGGGCTGCACCGTCGTGGACGAGTTCTTCGACGCCAGCAACTGATGCCTCCTGCTCGCCAAAGACTGATCCCGCCTGTCGAGCTAACAGGCTGAGCGGCGATCGGTGAATTGAGGCTCGGGGCACCGCTGCACAGGCGGCAATCCAGGTCGGCAGTGCGCGATCGGTGAAGGTGTTGTCCAATGTGGTATGTGGTACCTCAGTAATTAAAGCGTGTCTCGGCTGTTTGGTATGCAGCGATGCCGACATATTGCTTTGCGGACCGAAGCAGCGTCCTGCTCCCTTTCTCACTGACCCTTCGGCACTGACCCCTGCGCATGTCGGCGCTTTGTGTTTTTCCCCTGGGGCCGGGCGCGTGTTGGGGAGAGAAGGGGGTAGCGCATCGAAGTAAAATGAGTGACATGTTGCCATACAAGTCGCTACCATGCGCGTGTTTGCATTAAAGAGGGGCTAGCTATATGAGGGCGTGGCATGCATGCTAGCGGACAGAGGAAGCACATGTTTGGTGTCATGCGTCACGCGGGGAACATGTCCGCAAGCAAAGCTTGCCCTTTCAATCGCTGATGGCCGACGAACCTCTACGGACGCCCACACGGTCACAAGAACGCTGTGAATTAGAACCTGCCCAACGCCCCAACCTGTTAGGTGTCAAGGAAAAGACAAGGCTATAGCGGAACCACCCATGTAGTGGAAATTCATGCAAGTAGCACATAATCCCAATAGCTAAAAATACAGGCGTATGTCACGGGTTCTTATTCACAGGTGCGTTGGCACCCGTAGATGGCAAGAGGGTATCTACATGCCGGCATGCAGGTTTGATACACGTTGATACATACAGGTGCGGTGGTCCGAAGAGAGTTGCTTGCTATGCAAATACGAAATGTGAGCATACTTCTTATATATTGAGGAGAAATAGCTGTTTCGTAATAGGCAGCACATCTCCCTTGTCGGCAACGGCGGTGGCCCGAGAGATGTACATGCGAGTATCAAACAGGTGGTGATACATCATTACGTCACATCGCTGAAGAGGCGCTTGACGCCTGGGCGCTCGTAGACGACGCCATCACAAGTTGGCCACTCATGCCGGAAGATGGCGATAGCTGAGGATAGCGCCCGTGATGGCATCGTCCGTGAGGATGTCGTAAACCAGGGGCAATTGGTACTGGTCGTGCAACGCGCAGTTTGGAGCCGTGTTGACTACCTACAGGCCTCGGTGGCGGTTGCAGAACTGCATGAACTCGTCGCGCGCGGGCCCTGCGTCAAAGCGGCCCTGGGGGGGGGGAGGGGGGGGCAGTCCTGCATGCGAACGTCGAGGCTACTGAGACTGCGCAGAGAGCCCAGCTCTACCAGGCACCGACCCGTGAGGTCCTTGCAGCATGCGAGGCTGAGCGCCTCGAGGTCGGGAAAGGACTGTAGCAAGAACAGTTGGCTGTTGGTGACGGCGGCTTCGGAGAGGTCCAGCGAGGTCCGGCGGGTAAGCCCTCGGAGCGGCTCCAACAGTGTTCTGCTCTGTTCTCTAGGAGTTTGTAAATATGTATGTATTAGACAGTGGCTGAGTTAATCCACAGCTCAATAAATCCGCCCCACCGCCACCGCGGAAGCGCAGCCGTCCCGTCTGCAACAGGCATCACTAGTCCCTATTATGAGTGACGAGTAAACATCGATGCGCCGACAAAGTCGTTGGCGCTAAGTTTACTGCCACCCCCGGGTATGCGCATTGTGTGATAATGCACGCGATGCATCATCATTTGTTTGTTCCCGTTATTAACTGAGATTAGAGGACGAATGCAGCGCAGTACTTCTCCTTATTTGACTAGGACCAGCAGAATCTTAAGTATCATTTCCATATTTTAAATGCATATACATGCGCTGCGGGAAGCTGCAGGAGATACGTATAAATCGCAGAAGTAGAGTCGTCCGATACACCAGCCCAGGCTATTACTTATCACAGATAACACGGCGCTATATAGTAAAGAAACAATGAGGCGATGGTGGTGGAACGGAAAGGTTGCCACCAATGATGGTATCTACAGCACAGCAGACGCATATCAGCAAGTCTGTTGTCATTATACATCCAACTGCTGTCTATAACTGCGCACTGCAGCGGTTCAATGGGTGGATGGCGACGTCGAAATTGTAGTGAACCTGACTACCAACCGAACTTCATCATCGCCACCACCCCGCAAGCAAGCCAACAAGCAGCGCACAAACATGCCACGACATACGAGAACTATTGTTGCGTGGCAATGATGGTACTGTTACTACATTTACCTGTAGTGAATGTGTCAGCAGCCATCAGCATGTTGCTATTAGCTGCACGACGTGAAAAGCTAACGGAGTACCGCCGCCGCCGCTCCGCCATTTATATTATAGCCACTCAGCACATTCAGCGGTGAATGACAGCAACGGGTGGCTGTATGCTTCGTTCAGGTATTCGGGCTATCGGATCATCAGACTTGTCACGGACTTTATGTTCATTTCTGATGCAATTCCAGTGACGGACAGCGCAGGGCGGGTGCAGGGCAGCAGCAGGCCCTCTGCCTGGCCCTTCTCCAATCAGCATGATGATTAACATGCCTCCAAAGGCGTCTATGTCTCCAGGTGGCACATCCTATTGCTTTCCCATTGCAAGATTTCCTTTTCAATTACACCTAGCGCCACAGAAGCGCACCTGGTGTCAAGCAGCCGACAGGCTCCCATGCGGCCACATCACAACAGCCGCACAACATAAAGAGCTGGCTCCGGGGTGACCATCAGTTCTGCAATATCCAGCGTTCCACCTGCGCGCCGCCCGAACACTCCGCCTGCAAGAGACACGTGCTTGGGTCCCAGGGACATCCCTGCCCCCTCGCCCACTGGAGCACCTGCAGGTGGCCTGACATAGCTGCGTGGGTACAGGTCTCTTCATCCCAGGGACAGCCGCGTTGCCTGGCCCACTGCAGCATTTCCAGATGGCCTCCCATGGCGGCCCCTTGGCAGGTTTCCGCATCCCATTCAGTGCCTTGCTCCCTCAGCCACTGCAGCACCTCCAGTTGCCCTCCGATAGCCGCACGAGCGCAGATGCAAGCATCAAACGTGAAGCCCTGCTCTGCCGCCCACCGCAGCACAGCCAGTTGCCCCTCCTCCGCTGCTTCTCTCCAGGGTGGAGCATCTTCGTCAATTCTGCAGCCTTGCTCCATCAGCCACTCCAACACTCCCACATGACCTCCCCGCGCCGCCTCTGTCCATTCCTCCCCATCCAAAGGGCAGCCCTGCTCCACCGCCGCCTGCAGCACCGCCAGCTGGCCTCCTGCAGCTGCCTCTCTGCATATGTTTCTCTCCAAGCGGCACCGCTGCTCTTGCATCCACTCTTCCTTCGCCCACAGCAGTAGCGCTAGCTGCCCTGCCCGAGTCGCGCGCTCACAGATGTCCCAAAGGTCTAGCTGCCAGCCTCGGGACTGCACACCCCACTTGAGCACGCTCAGGCTCCCGCTCTCCACCGCCACCGTCACAAGCCGGTCGTAATGCACCAACTCGGCGCAGCGCTGTTCCTCCACCCACTGCAGCAGCTCCACCCTCGACGCCAGTGCACGTAGGTTAATCCGAGCGCCGCGGCCCGCTTCAGTGGCGGCAGCCGCGCGCCCCACGCCGTCGCGCGCCGCCCGGCACACGCCTCGCAGGATGCCGCGCCAGGTGTCCCCGTCGGCGCCGTCCAAATGCTCCGCAACGACCTCTCACTCGTCCGGCGACAGGTCCGGCGACGGGTTGACGCTTCGTCCGCCGCCCGCCACATTATTCCACTCGGCCCATGGCTTTAGGGCAGGCTGGCAGCGGGCTGCGGGGATCGTCACTACACCGCGGCAGCGGGCAGCGGCAGCTGGCACGCGGCGTGCCAGTTGCGGTGGCGGAGTCGATCAAGACGAGCACGGTCGAGCAGGAGGACAGGGAGCCAAAAGACAAGAAGGAGCCAAAGGAAACACGAAGTCACTTAGCTGCCAGAAACTCCAAGAACCCCCGCCCCGGGGTAGGCTATCAGGCACGGCGAGGACGCTTGCAGCCAATGACCCGGGTCATAGCAACACATGCCGACGAGCGACGCGACGCGGGCGTAGGAGCACCATCACGTGCCACACGCGCGGCCGCGACCCCGCCAAGGACATTGTCTGCATGTGCCATGTCGATGAGCAAGGAGAAACGGCGGCGCCACGCAGACAAGAGCTGGCCGATATTCTTGCCAGTGTGTGCTTGGCTCGCTTTCGCGAGCTCCACCAAGAAAGCCTCGGCGTGCGGGGCCAGCGAGCCAAACTCGGAAACGGCGAAAGGAACAAAGCGAAGCATGCCGGCGGCGTTTCGGACACCCTCGTCATACTTCTGGGTTTTGTGGCGCTCTGCAGCCCGCAAAGCAGTCGTTGGATCCGGGGTTGACACGCCGAGGATAGGGGCAATGGTGGTATCGACAGCAACCGTGTTTCCGCGGATACCGCCATACCCAAAAAGCCCAACATCGGTGGGCCGCCCGTCGCTGCCCTTCGGGAGAGAAACAAGCACCGACGGCTCCGTGAGGATCTGGACACCCACGCCTAGCGCGGACTTCACGTCGTGGCAAATGTCGGAAAGGCCATGTGCCGCCCACTCGTGTGCGGCGTGATTGGAGTCGCCCCCAGAGCAGCGTGCCACGTGATCAGCGTATGCAACCGCCCAAGTTGAAGGAGTGAACTCCACGCCAGCATCCTCAAAACGGGCAAGCATGCCTTGTACCGAGAAGGAGCAAGAAGCACCAAAAAAAAAAATGATGAGGGTGGGCGGTGGCGATTATCAGCTATACGGACTGAGGCGGCACAATTTCCTGCATCGTCCAGCAGGCGGCGCGCACGCTCTCGGGCGGGCGAACTGGGCAGTGACATGTGCTAATAAAAGCGCGGGTCTCCATCAGCATCGTGGAGAAGGACTGCTGTAACATAATACTAGCGAGACTAGTGACTGGGGATGGGGTCGTCGCCAAATATGAGGACACGGAACGCCAGGAACGCGAGCTCTGTCCGAGAGTGCGAGCACTGTCGCGAGCACTCTCTAGGCGCTATCCCTGTAACCAACAACTTGTCTCCGCCGGTCAACCACCTACCCATACCTGCGTTGTTGGCACTGCCATACCCAATAGCATATTACTCTATCAGGCTTATAGGAGCACACCACTTCAGCAGCAGCGCGGTGCGGTACAGTACCGGTGCTGGTTACCTACTACTGCACGGCTCGGGTTGGGGCTCGGGCTTTGTTGCGCGACGTTGGCGGCGGGTGCTGCCGGCTGCCGCGTCCTGAGCAGTGCAGTGCCGGCCCTTCGTGCGACCCTCACGACGCTGCGCAACGTCATCTTTCGCTTCGCCCTCGGGACAGGACTTGATGGCACTCGCCTAAAAAGGGGGCAGGTGGCGGCTGTAACGGCCGCCGTGCTGTCGCCGGACGTGTGGAAGGTGGTGGCTGAGCACCTGTGCGGCGCCCACCGCGACACCTCGAGCGGTGTCCTGCGCCGCGTGTGGCGGGCGGCGCGCGATGGCGTGGACCGCGCGACTGCCGCCACGGAAGCAAACTGCGGCGCCCGGATCGACATATGAGTGGGTGGAGGGACAGGTCCGGGCCTTGTTGATGGATGAGAAGGACTACTGGGTGGTGAAGGACTGAGGGCGGCAGCGGCGGGCGGGAGGCTGAGCGTGCTGGAGTGTGGCGCGCATTCCCGAGGCTGGCTGCTGGACTTTTTAACATGACAGGTGGCCATCATTCTCATCGCTGTCTGAAGACAGCTAGCTAGAAATGCGGGCCACGCATGACATCATACTAGGGAAGAGGGAGGTATATAAAATGCTGCCACGTAGCAACAGGCAGTGTCAACAAGCAGAGCAGTCAAGCTGGTCAATAGCTGAGAGCCAGTCTTGTCTTGTCTTCAACCATTCTGATACTTGCCGTTCAGAAGATCTGCTCAGGCTACTCAGGCTATTCTTATGGCGTTCGCATGTGACACTTGGCGTACTTCTTCCCGCTGCCGCACGGACATTTCTGCTTTGGTCCAGTCTCCCGAATGGCTGTGTCGCACCCTTTCAGCCACTGCATGCAGTCCATGGCGGGGCCTCGCTGCGCAAGGCGCATCAGCTGCTCGGCACTGCGGCGCAACATGCCACGCAATGCAAAGGCGTCCTTCATGTCGCGGCGGGCGTGTGCCATCATGTTGCGCAGGCTCTGTGCGGCTGAGAGGGTGTTGTGCGGTCCTAGCCTCTCTGCACAGATGCTGAGGGCTCTCTCCATGTGCGGATGAGCAGCAATGTAGTCTTTCTTCTCTGCCAGAAGAGTCGCCAGGTTGCCGAGGGAGGCGGCGGTGTCAGGGTGGCGGGGCCCCAGCTGCTGCTCCATGATGTCCAGCGCCCTCTCCATCAGCGGCTGGGCAGCGGCGTAGTCCCCCCTGGCGTGGTGCAGCCGAGCCAGGTTGTTGAGGGACGTGGCGGTGTCAGGGTGGCGGGGCCCCAGCTGCTGCTCCATGATGTCCAGCGCCCTCTCCATCAGCGGCTGGGCGGCGGCGTAGTCCCCCTTGGCCTTGTGCAGCCGAGCCAGGTTGCCAAGGGAGGTGGCGGTGTCAGGGTGGCGGGGCCCCACCTGCTGCTCCATGATGTCCAGCGCCCTCTCATATAGCGGCTGGGCAGCGGCGTAGTCCCCCTTGGCCTGGTGCAGCCCAGCCAGGTTGTTGAGGCAGGTGGCGGTGTCAGGGTGGCGGGGCCCCAGCTGCTGCTCCGTGATGTCCAGCGCCCTCTCCATCAGCGGCTGGGCGGCGGCGTAGTCCCCCTTGGCCTGGTGCAGCCCAGCCAGGTTGTTGAGGGAGGCGGCGGTGGAAGGGTGGCGGGGCCCCAGCTGCTGCACACTGATGTCCAGCGCCCTCTCCATCAGCGGCTGGGCGGCGGCGTAGTCCCCCTTGGCCTGGTGCAGCCGAGCCAGGTTGTTGAGGGAGGCGGCGGTGGAAGGGTGGCGGGGCCCCGGCTGCTGCTCCGTGATGTCCAGCGCCCTCTCCATCAGCGGCTGGGCGGCGGCGTAGTCCCCCTTGGCCTGGTGCAGCCCAGCCAGGTTGTTGAGGGAGGCGGCGGTGTCAGGGTGGCGGGGCCCCAGCTGCTTCTCCCTGATGTCTAGCGCCCTCTCCATCAGCGGCTGAGCAGCAGCGTAGTCCCCCTTGGCCTGGTGCAGCCCGGCCAGGTTGTTGAGGGAGGTGGCAGTGTCAGGGTTGCGGGGCCCCAGCTGCTGCTCCGTGATGTCCAGCGCCCTCTCTATCAGCGGCTGGGCGACGGCGTAGTCCCCCTTGGCCTGGTGCAGCCCAGCGAGGTTGTTTAGGGAGGTGGCGGTGCAAGGGTGGCGGGGCCCCAGCTGCTGCTCCCTGATGTCCAGCGCCCTCTCCATCAGTGGCTGGGCGGCGGCGTAGTCCCCCTTGCCCTGGTGCAGGGCAGCCAGGCTGTTCAGGGAGGTGGCGGTGTCAGGGTGGCGGGGGCCCAGCTGCTGCTGCCTGATGTCCAGCGCCCTCTCCATCAGCGGCTGAGCAGCAGCGTAGTCCCCCTTGGCCTGGTGCAGCCCGGCCAGGTTGTTGAGGGAGGTGGCAGTGTCAGGGTTGCGGGGCCCCAGCTGCTGCTCCGTGATGTCCAGCGCCCTCTCTATCAGCGGCTGGGCGACGGCGTAGTCCCCCTTGGCCTGGTGCAGCCCAGCGAGGTTGTTTAGGGAGGTGGCGGTGTCAGGGTGGCGGGGCCCCAGCTGCTGCTCCCTGATGTCCAGCGCCCTCTCCATCAGCGGCTGGGCGGCGGCATAGTCCCCCTTGTCCTTGTACAGCTGAGCCAGGTTGCTGAGGGAGGAGCCGGTGTCAGGGTGGCGTGGCCCCAGCTGCTGCTCCCAGATGTCCAGCGCGCTCTCCATCAGCGGCTGGGCAGCGGCGTAGTCCCCCTTATCCCGGTGCAGCTGAGCCAGGTTGTTGAGGTAGGTCGCAGTGTCAGGGTGGCGGGGCCCCAGCTGCTGCTCCCTGATGTCCAGCGCCCTCTCCATCAGCGGCTGGGCGGCGGCGTAGTCCCCCTTGGCCCTGTGCAGCTCAGCCAGGTTGTTGAGGGAGGTGGCGGTGTCAGGGTGGCGGGGCCCCACCTGCTGCTCCCTGATGTCCAGCGCCCTCTCCATCAGCGGCTGGGCGGCGGCGTAGTCCCCCTTGCCCTGGTGCAGGGCAGCCAGGCTGTTGAGGGAGGAGGCAGTGTGAGGATGGTGGGACCCCAGCTGCTGCTCACTGATGTCCAGCGCCCTCTTCAGAAGGCCCTCCGCCCCCGCCAGATCTCCCATTCTCAAACGCAGGAAGTTCCCCACACCACTCAGCAGCGCTGCCAGCTCCAGGCGTTCCACATCCTCGCCTCCCGTCACGGCACCTTCACTGCTCGCCATTGTCACATAATGCTGAGCACACGGCAGCCACTCCTTCTTCCGCTCCACGTCCTCATGGAAATCCCCATTGTAGCAATGCGCCAGCGCTCCGCGCACTGCCATTGCCGCTTCCGCGGCTTCCCCAGCAAACAGCTTGAGTGCACATGACTGGAACACGCCGTGCATGGCCAACGCCTCGCCTCCTGACAGCGCCTCCAACAGGTTGCCACAGGCCTCCACTGCCGTCAGCGCCTCCGCCAGCTGCTCCGTCAGTCCCTCCCCCACCAGATCTTCGGCACTTGGAGCTGCTGAGTCCGTGGCACCAGCATCTCTCTCCTCAAGCAGCGCCTTTGCCTCCAAGACTTCCGCCAGGTCATCTGCCTCTCTCCCCGCATCACCCTCCTGCCCAACGCCGGCCTCCTCGGTTGCCACCGGGCCATCCTCATGGTCATGTCGTTGCGGCTGCTGCTCCTCTTCCCCGCCGGACCTGCTTGCCACCAACGACGTAAGAGCCTTGGCCAGGCTCTCCATTAGCTTCCTCCTTGGCTCCTCATCCCGAGGCACGACCTTGGTCTTCCACTCCTCGATCATCCGCTCCATTGCCAGCCTGCGCTCCTCCTCAATGCTGCCCTCTTCAGCAGACAGAAACTGGGCAATGTGCCCCGCCATGCCCACCCCCTCTTCGGCGTCCCACCTCACTGCCACCTCCGCCAATAATGACACCGGGATGCCCGTCGGCTCCAGCAGCGCACATACCGCCAGCACCCGCTCCGCTGCACGCACCACGCCAGCGCCCCTCCGCTCCGCCAGCCGGCGCATCCACAGCTTCATGCTGCCCATCGGCCCGCCCAGCATGTAGTCCCGGCTGTTGATGCCCTCCAGGCAGCTGCCAGCAGCATCGCGCAGCTCAGCCGCCACCTCCAGAAACGGCTTTGAGCGGTTTCCGATGATGGCCGCCACTTCCGCCACCATGATGGGCAGCCCACCCACCAGCGGGCCTGCCAGCAGCGCCTCCACCTCCTCCCTCGGCTGCAGGTAGGCCTCCACCTCTTTCCCCCTAACCAGCCTCACCAGCAGCCGCACTGAGCTCTCCACGCTGAGATCCGGCAGCCGGATGGCGCTCTCCTCCGGCAGCCCCAGGTCCCGGGTGGCCGTCATCAGCAGCTGCCCGCGGCCCTCTGGGATGTATCGCCAGATGTCCGCCGCCTCCACCGCCACGTCGTCCACCAGCGCGCACCACATGTCATGGGAGCGCAGGTACACGCCCAGCTTGGTCAGCGCCTCGTCCGCAGAGTCGTCGCGCTGCACCCTCACGCGTGGCTCGGACCGCGCGAACGCCTCCAGCCCCAGGCGCAGCGCCGCCTCGGAGCTGCCCTGCAGCGACAGCACCGCCGTGAAAGCTCCCGGCGCCGCCTTGTGCACAGCCAGGTTGGCCAGCGAGGTCTTGTCTTGCCGGTGCCGGAGGTGCCCCACAGCACAGTAGAGCGCGCCTCTGGGGACGCCTCCTCCGCCCTCAGCCGCTCCACCAGCTGATCCAGGACAGCCTGCCTCCCGCTGGCCTCGATGCAGCTCTCATCGATGATCCGCTTGCGAGTCAGCAGTGGCCGCTCTGCGCTGCTGGCCAAATGCGGGAGCAGGGAGTCTGCAGCTTTGCGGATTGCAACGCTGATGTCAGAGGGCAGCTCTGTCTGCACGGCACCAAGCAGCCAGTCGGTGCGCTGCCGGCTCACTGCCCGGATGGCATCATCAGTAGGCAGAAATGCCGCCAGCAGTTGGTCACAGGCCTGCTGAGATAACAACGCTTTTTCAAGTGTGGCAGTCTCACTGCTCCTGCTGCTGTGGTGACAGAGTGCACGACATTCCTTAATGGCATCCAAGGCTGATTTGCCGGAGCGTGCGCCAGGCCAGCCCGTCTTTTTGTGGGTATTGGCACTGATAATGTTGCAAAGCAGCGGAAAGCCCTTGAACCCGCTCGCCGCCTTGGGCACGCAGTTGTCGATGTAGGTTGCCAGTCCAACTGCGTTATCAAAGTTGCCCTGGTTGTTGTTTTCTGTCGCTGGGGAAGTCTTTTTTTTGCTGGGGAAGTCTTCTGGCCCTGGTAGCTTTGCCTCCCGCTGCAGCGCTCTGACAACCGGGATCAACCCGCTCTCCACAGCCAGCATGCTTAGCTGCAGCAACAGCTTGGGCATGCTGCCCGGGTCTCGAATAATGATTGCGGCATCGCCTGAGTCGCCACCGTTGAGGCTGCGGGACTCATCCAGCAGCCCTGACAACACCTCATCATTGCATGCCTCAGGCTCCAGCATCGGCGCCAGGCTGGCCACCAGCCGGTGCGCAGTGCCCACGCCCTCGATGAGTTTCCCCACAACAGGAAGCCGATCGCCATGGCCCGCCTCATACGGATGCGCCTGCACGCTGCGCAGGAAGAGGAGCTCGTCGAAGTCGTGGCGCAACTGATGGCTGGCGTCATCGAGATGCTGCAAGGCTAGCTCCGGAAGCACCAGCTCCGCCAGCCACAGAGGCCGCTTCCATATCTGACCCAATGTGTTGAAGTCCCAGGGTTTGTTGTCGTCCTCCGGCAGGTTGGCGGCGGCACCGTGACCCAGCGTGGATTTCAGCCCAGCCAGCCAGCCGTCGGCGGCGTTGGCGTACAGCTTCTGTGCCAGCCGCCGGGTGAGCGGGGTGAGCAGCACCTCACAGCGGGCGAGCGCAGCGGCCAGGCAGTGCCAGGCGAGCTCGTACGGGGCCGCCTCGAGCGGGACGGCGTAGATCGGCGGCATGCTCGACGCCTGTTAAGCGGAGAGTCGGGGAAGGGTAGCTCGTCAGAGTTGGACCGACGCCGTTCGATGGCGGACGTCGACGGGCAGCCCTAGGGCCGGGGTTGTTCAGGTGTGAGGTTGTTCAGGTCGGGACGAGCTGCTGCTTAAATGTAGGCTTTTTCCTTCCCCAGTACTTTCCGTGCATTCTCTTGACGCTCTCCCTGTGACCAAAAAGTTTATCGGGACGAGCTCTAACGAGTATCCGCATTACGTACCTTTTCCAGCCTGAGGACGCGCGTTGGGGTCGAGTAGAGGTGGACCAGGGGCGTGTGGGAAGCAAACGAAACAATCGTCTTGAGGGAGTGGCTGCGGATATGTGAAGGGCTCGAAGCAGGGTGGCGGACTACTTATGCGAGAAGGTGAATCTGTGTGCGCACGTCGAGTGGGTAGCTGTCTGTGTAGGGCTTCCTCGTGCTGAGCTTGCGGCATGCTGCTGCCGGCGGGCGGGCACACGCGGCTATGCGGTGGCGCTGCTACAGTACAGGGTACCTGTACCTGTAATGGGGCGCTCCTGCCTTGTTACAATGTCACATGTACTGGCCGGAACACATCATATGTACGAGTGTACTACGCGGAACGAATGGCGCATACAGTAGTCGCGTAGTCACATAGTCGTAGTCGTATAGTATTCGTTCGTCATCCGCCGCGCGAGCATCGCGGTACGAGTACGGCAGGATGACGGGTTTATTCGTTACCCCTGGTTAGACGGAAACACGACGAGGTAGGGTCAGGCGAAATCAAAGTACTAAGTACAATAGCAAATAATACAATAGTATTCTACGGATTTCCATCTGGATTTCTGTATGGATTTCTTGCATGTTGCATCTAGCACATGCAATCATCGCAATCTACGGGGGGCACATAGTCAAGTACTACTGTACCTGTAAATTAAAAATGAGCAGCGACTACAGGATGATGGGTTGGTTACATAGTTTCATGAGCTAGCTGCAAAAGACGATCAGGAAATCACCCGAAAAGGAAACACGAAACGTCCACTACAGCAATTGCGCGGTAGTGGAAGCAGCACCAGAAGAGGGAGCGGAATGAGCACAGGCAGACGCATCAGACTTGGCCGTCTGCACTCCGGCAGAGAGAATGCCGCCTAAGGTACCATGCACGCAAGCAGAGACTCGCTGCAACAGCCCCCGCCGCGTGCGCGACAGGTGATGGCGGAAATCAGCGGTTTCGATGATGGGTTTGATTACAGGGTCCTGTAGCAGCAGCGCGCACGCGACGACGCGGCGAGCTCGTACATCATCAAGCAGCATCAGCAGTCCACACTCCACAACTCCAAGTCTAAATGATCCAAAACATTCGCCACGAGGTTTCTCGCCCCCGAGACATCACGACTTGCAAAATCAGCAGCAGTATAGATAAGCCTTCCAGAAGCGCCTCAACGGCGCCCATCATAGGCAGCGCAATCTCAAAAAAAGGAGTAGTGATCTGAAAAAGCAGTAGTGATCTGAAATACAGACCAACAATACAGGTATTGCAATATACCATGGAATATAATGCAGCTAAATAATAAAGAACGACACGTAAATTTAAGCACAGAGCTAATAAACCGAACCAGGTGATGGCGCCGAGAGAATGTCCCCAGCGGGCCAAGCACAGGAATTAAATCTGGTCTAAAACCTCTTTATAGAATAAGTACCAGCCGGTATTACCAACTGTGTATAAATTGTCTGCCCTAATCGTCAGGGCACCGGGCCGTTTGAGTAATGCCAAACGACGGCGCAAGCCCCATCAACCGATCTGCTACCACACGCAAACAATAATTTCACAATTCAAAAGGGAGTTCATCCATGAAAACAAAGAACGTAGTGGCGATGTGAGTAGACCTGACACAATAATTAGCCGGGAAATGTAATTGTCCATTCCGCTCGGTAAGAACACTATCTACTATAGGCGCGGCGCCATCACGCCATGGAGACAGTGCAGAGGCCTCAGCCCAAACAAGTCCGGCCCAACGATAACATATATCAACACGCAGCTCACTTACTACTTACAATCAGCAACAGTCAACCGGTTGTGAAATGCTAACGGCAGATGAAGTATGCTGCAATGCGGACGGACCTTGTGATATACCCCGTGAGGAGCCCGCCCTGGCATCTTGTCCTCTCTTTGGAAACCTGCCACAACGTTTCTCGTGTTGTTCAACTACAACTCAACGTCCATGACGTTCGCGCAGCGCCAGTTGACCGGACCTTGCTGCCGCTAAAATGGGGGGGGGGGGGGGGGGGGGGGGGGGCGGGGAGGGCTTCCGCATGCTGCTAGGGCGGCAGGCATGTGCAGCCTGTGAGAGGCTGTGTTGATTGTCGGAAACAGCAACACTAGGGGTGTTCATGTTCACGTTGATACTCGTCCATTCAGCGGTACAGATGCGGAGGTCAAGGCCTTCAAGAGAGCTAATAATGTTGTCGCTAATACTGTTGTATAGCCGAGAGAATGTTCCCAGCGGGACAAGCACAGGAAATATTGCTGCTCTACAACCTGTACACAGAATAAGTACCAGCTGGTATTACGACCTATGTATGCTGAAATGTCTGCCCTAACCATCAGGGCGCCGGACAGTTTGAGTAATGCCAAACGATGGTGCAAGCCCCATCAGTCCATCTGCTGCCGCACGCAAACAATAATTTTACAATTTAAAAGGGAGTTCGTCCATTAAAGAACAAAGAAGGCAACGACGATGTGAGTAAAGACCAGAGACAATTAGCCGGGAAGTTTAATCGTCCATTCCGCTTGGTAAGAACACCATCTACCATAGGCGCGGCGCCATCACGCCATGGAGACAGTGCAGGGGCCTCAGCCCAAACAACTCCGGCCCAACGATAACATATATCAACACGCAGCTCACTTACTACTTACAATCAGCAACAGTCAACCGGTTGTGAAATGCTAACGGCAGATGAAGTATGCTGCAATGCGGACGGACCTTGTGATATACCCCGTGAGGAGCCCGCCCTGGCATCTTGTCCTCTCTTTGGAAACCTGCCACAACGTTTCTCGTGTTGTTCAACTACAACTCAACGTCCGGGACCTTCGAGCAGCTCCAGTTGACCGGACCTTGCTGCCGCTAGAATGGAGTGGGGGAGGAGGAGAGGGGGGGAGGTTGGGGGGGCGGCAGGGGGGGGGGGGGGGGGGGATCTTGCGTCTGCTGCTGGGGTGACAGGCATGTGCAGCCTGTGAGAGACTGTAGTAATTGCCGGAAACGGGGGGTGGTCATGTTCAGGGTGATACTCGTACATGTGGCGATTCAGATGCCGGGGTCGAGGCCTTCAAGGCGGGCGGGCGAGGTCATGGAGACCGCGGCGCCGTTCTGCTCAGCGCCCGCAGCTCCTGCTTCACGTGGTCGTAGAAGTAGCGGCAGATGTAGCGCGCCGGCCCGTCGCCTCCCCGGCTGCGCCCCTTGCCGCCGCCGCCTGCCGGGATGCTCTGCCCGGGCGGCGCCATCACCACCTCCGCGTGGCTGCTGATGGCGGAGAGCGTCAGCCGCTCGTGCGTGTGCGCCGTGTCGAACACCTCCCCGGCATAGCCTGTGCTCGGGAGGCCGGCCCCCGGGAAGATTGTGTCCTGGAGGAGACGACACGGGCTGATCCTTCAGCATACACTACATGGAGTCTCAGATGTGCCTTTGGCATGGGTGACGGTAGACCCAAGCCTGGCTGGCGGCGCTCACCTGGGGGTTATAGAAGCGAGTGGCGTGCATGAACTGGCTGCCGCCGCTGCGCGTGGCCTCCTCATACAGCGCCACCACGCGCACCACCTGCACCTCGTCGTTGCCCACCTTCACCTGGACGCAGTCGCCAACCTCCACCTGCTATCCGGTTGCAGCGGATCACGCAGGGGTGCAGGCATCTCAGTGCCGCGCTGCCGGCTGTACGGCATGGGGCTGACGAGCCGGCACCCTGCCCCATTGCCCCATCAACAGCTTTCAACAGCAAGCCCTCTGCTATCAGGCGGGGCCACCTCACCTGCCCGCCGCCCGCCTCAAAGCCGCGGTAGAAGGACCGGAACTGCCCCTTCATGCTGGCCAGCCCCGCGGGCGGCTCCACCGGCTCCCCAACCCACCTCAGCCGACCGCCGCTGCCGCCCCCGCTGCCGCCCCTGCGGCCGCCCGCAGGGCGCGGTTGCGTCGGCGAAGGCGGCGTCTGCTGGCGCTGCGGGGCCGCTCGGGGCACGAGAGGCGGGCGGCCCGGGGAGGGACCCGCTCGGGGCGGCGGCGCAGGGGCTGGCTCGCCGCCCTCCAGGGCCGGCAGCGCGTTGTCCTGCAGCGCCTTGAGCACCCAGTCCCCCGGCACCAGCTTAGCGCCTGCGCGCTGCATTTGCCTCACGGCACGCGCCACGGCGGTCGAGTGCTCCTCCAGATGCAGCGGGTTGATCAGCACCAGGTCCACCGCCTCGCCCAGGCGCCACTCTGTGACCAGCCGGACGTATCTCAGCCCCGCCTGCTGCAGCACCTGCCGGGGGCAAGCCAAGGGACAAAGGCCACTGGTCAATACACCGCTACAATGAGCCAACCAGCACTACTTGGACACGGGCACGTTTTCGGTGCACCTGAACAAGCCCACTGACAAGTTGCAGGCGGCTCATTGCCGGACGCATAGGCAGCAGTACGAGCGGACAGTACATTGCACAAATTTGCAGGCGGAATGCTGTGGAGACCCGTGGAATGAAACCACACAATGAATGCACGTTGGGCATCACACATATCAACCCATTGGACAGACAACACTACCACATGTCCACACGAGAACAACGTAGCGCTGCACAGGAAGACATATAATTACGTATACAGTATTAAGTGTTGTGCATATCATGATGGCAGATGCTTGTCTACATGCACCCACAGGGCGAGAAACATGACGTTTGCACTGGATCTGTGATTCCTGCGCGTCCTCGCGGGCCGCCGCACCTGCTTGAAGGTCTCCTCCCAGTCCGGCTTTCCCGCCAGGCACAGCCGGAAGGGCTGCAGGCAGCAGGGGCGGCTCCCGCGCGGCTGGTGCAGCACCTCCGCCGCGCCGGGCCCCAGGCCGCCCGCCGCCTTGTGCAGCCAGGCCGGCGTGACGACCATGCAGCCGGCGCCCAGGCCGAGCAGATACTTCCGGGTCGTGGTGCGCGGACCCTGCGGGAGTATGGCGGTGGGCAGAGGGTTGGTAACTGCCCGCTGTGTCATCTCACCTTGGATTGTCTATGTCCTTGAGCCCCTGACCCGCACCGTAATTCTGACGTGGCAGCAGACTGAAGCTGCCGCCCCAGGGTGATAGGTGCACATGGCGGCATCGCCCTGCTGAAGGTAGCAAGAGGGCACGACGCGGTCGCCAGCGGGGTGGGCCGCACCTCTTCTCGCTCGCTGGCATGCGTGACGACGATGACCGCCTCCGGGTTGCGCTTGGGCAGCTCCTCCACCTCGCGCCCGCCCAGCAGGTCGATCGACTCCCGGCAGCGCTGCAGCTCCTTGCACCGCGCCTTCTTGCCCGCCGCAATAGCGGTGAGCAGGAAGGAGGTCGCGGCCAGCGAGCGGCGGTGGCGGCGCGCCCCGCCCTCCGCGGCGCCGAACACCTCCACCTCCTGCGACAGGATGTCCTGCGACATCAGCACCGCAGAGGACAGGCGCCGGCGCTTGCTGCCGCTTCCGCTGGGGTACACCGCGGGGTGCTCCTCCTCCTCCTCCTCTGCTGGCTCTGCCTGCGCCTCTGCACGGGCCTGTCACACCATGGCAGGGAGCAGCCAACAAATGGCGGTCACTGTGAGTCACTGCGGTGAATGTGTCGATGGCAGAGACCCCCCGGGGAGGAGGGGGGGGGGGGGGGGGGGGGGAGTACCTTTGGGGGGCGCCCCCGGCGCTGCGGGGTGTGACTCGCCTGGCCCACCGCAGGCGAGCTGCTGCCACCTCGGCAGCTGCCGCACCCCTTGGTCGCCCAACGGCACTTGGAGCAGCCCGGCTTGGCGCGGCGCGCGGGCGGCGTGACCGACGACTTGGTGACTGGCGGGCTGACGTTGCTGTCGCCGCCGCCCTGTGGGGTCCTCTCCTGTGAGGAGCAAGAGCCCATGCCGCGTGTTAGCTACCCAGCATCCACGGCAATGGCAGTAATGGCGTTTGCCGCAGAGCCAGGCAATGAAGGCACTTTCGCACCAGAGCCTTGCCCTTGTCCTTGTCCATGGTGTCCCCCCTTGGATCTAACTCCTCTTCTTCCTCCTCTGCCTCGCCTCGCACGTCCCCCTCCCCACCCTCCGGCTCCTGCTCCTCCTCCTCTCCTTCCTGATCATCTTCATCAAAGCGCTTGGGGCGGCGCCGCATCCGGCTGGGCCGTAACCCCGCCGCGGGGCCCAGCGCTGCCACGGACACGCTGATGCCTCTCCGTGCCGCAGCGGCGGCCGCCCCAGCACCGCCCGGATGCCCACGGCCCCGCCCCCTCCCGCGCCCTCGGCCCCGGCCCCGGCTGCGCCCCCGGTCGCCGCCCGCCAGCACCGCCGCCACCATCTGGTGCCCCCGGCTGTTGCCGTGTCGCTTGTGCACGCTGGCGGTGGGGGGCGTCCGCTTTGCTGTGGTGGCGGCGCCCCGGGCGCGCGCTGCGTCCGCGGGCGGGGTGGTGGGGGGAGGCGTGCGGGCAGCGGGAGCGCCGGCGGTCGCTGATGTCTCGCCTACGCGTGCAAAGCCAGATAAATGAGGGGCAGAACAAAAGGGTCAGCTCCCGGCCAACAGTCCTGGCAACCTCGGCAAGGCAGCACAACGCATATGGGTGCCAACGCACCTATAGGAACCCTTTCTATTAGCAAAGACTGAAAGACTAAGACTGGGCTTGCATGCAACCCCTCGGAACATGCACTATGGCTTCGTCTACATTTGACCTCTGTATGGTATTGTGACATGCGCTATGGTTGCGTCTGCAGTTCACCTCTGACAGGCAGGGCGGGTCCTTATTCATAGTGTTCTTACTACCGCATTGGCACATGTAGGTAATTGCCCCGGTGGCAGGGTGATCAACATGGGAGGGCAAGAAGGGGAGGGGGGGGGGCAACCGTACCTGCCGTCTTGCGTGGCGCCGGCGCTTTGCCGGAGGCCGGCTCTGCATCGCGCTCGCGGCTCGCCGGTGCAGCATGCAGCTGTGCCAGCCCGCTGCCAAGCCCCAGTTCGGCACCAGACTCCGTGAGCTCGCTCGCCTGCTCAGGGGCAACAATCCCGGGGGAGGGGAGGGCGGTGAAGGGGCAGCTGTGTCAGGCCGGGATGGGGGCAGGGGGGACGGCGCGGTGGAAGTGTGCAGCGCCTCCCTGGGGACAGTTGGCTTGTGCGGCACCCTGGCCAGCGGTGCCCTCCGCCGGGCGCTGGCCGCCACCTCACCTGCTGGCTGTCCGGGAAGTCGTAGGCGTCGCCACGTGGCCGCTTCCCCGGCCGCTGCCCACCCTGCGCGTGCCGCACCCGCCAGCGCCAGGGGCACGCAGACGACGTCAGACCCTAGCGCAGCCTTCCCAGGAGCAGCGCGCGCTTGCCCCCAGGGTGTCTGGGCGCCAGGAGCTGTCCCAAGGCATGGCACCCAGGCGGTCCTGCCCAGCCCCCGTACACCCGCTGGCGCCTTACCTGGTGATGCGCCGCCCGGCGCCTTTGCGCGAGGGAAGCTGCCAGGCGAGCGGCGGCCGCGCTGCCCGACAGCCCTCCCGTTCCCACGGCAACAGGCAGCGGGGCGGCGTGCCGGGCGCGGAACGCCGCTGCCAGGGCCTCCCCCGGGTGCCCCGGCGGCGCCAGCTCGATGTCTGCGGGCTGGGCGGCCGACTGGGGGCCGGGCTGAGGGGGCGGCGGGGGAGGCGGGTGGGGGAGGCTCGCCAGCCCGTCGCTGAGGGAGGGCTCCACCAGCGCAGCGGGGCGCAGGCCACCTGAAGGGGTCAAAACGAGCAGCATGGAAAGCACAACATACTCTTATGACTGTAGGCCACATGTACCAGCGGGCTACGCCATTGCTGCCCCAGCATGCGCACGCGCACGCGCATGCTCTCGCCGCCATCAACTGAAGGGTGGGGGTGGATGCTCTCACAGCCATCAGAGGAGGAGGAGAGATGGCAAGAGAAGCGCAGTGGGAGCCCCCGGGGCGGGGGGGGGGGGGGGGGGACCTATGCAGAAGGCGGTGTCAAAGCCCGGTGTGCCCATGGTGAGGGTGGCGCAGGTGTAGAGCGCATCCTGCTCCGTGGGCTCTGACGCTTCGACATCGCAGTTGCCGTCGCCGTCCCGAGACCCGCTGCCGGGCGGGGTGCTGCCCCCGCGGCTGGCAGTCGCCGGCACGCACGACGCCAGCGGGTCCGAGTAGGATGGCGACACCATGTCGGTGTGGTGCCTCTCCGGCGCGCCGACCCGGCTGGAGGTACCTTTGCCTGCATGAAACGGGGAATGGCGGGATGGAGATGCGGCCGATCTCAGGGTCCCCACCTCCGAGGAGGCAGTCCCCCGTCCCGCACCTTCTACCTAGTAAGGGCGACAAGACAACGCCCCAGGGTGCAGCTGCCACACAACATGCAGAGCGACCAACGATGACGGACACCACGCTGGCAGGGCGGAAGCGAGTCCAAAGCTGGTCCAATGTCAAGTGCGAGGAAGGATGTGTTCGCTCGGGAGACACGAGTCGGGGGAGGGCTCTTGTGCGAGGGAGACAGCATCAAGTCCATGACAGGCATGCAGAGCGCGCACGTATGACAGACACTCCGCTAGTAGTAGACAAGAGTCGGAGGCTGGCTCAGTGCCAGGTGAGGCGAAAGGTGCATTTGCGTGGGGACAACAATCTTGGGGGGGAGGGGGGGGGGGGGGGGGGCGGAGGCTTGTGAGGAATACAACAGAAAGTCCATGACACTAGGACCCCTGGCTGAGCGAGCCTGGGCGGCGTGTGTTGGCGCCGACATGAGTAGGCTTGGGAGTCGAAATGGGAGAAGGCGGGGGGAGGGGGGGGGGGGGGGGGGGGGGGGGCATGCCTGCTGGAGTGATGGCTGGTGGTAGGTGGGGAGGGGCGGCCGCCGGCGGCATCGACGGCGTGGCGCTTTGGGGCTCCGGGTCGCCGCCTGCCTCCTCCGGGTCCACCCTCCCCACCTGTGCCGCCGCCTCCGCGTCATCCGCCTCGCTACCCGCCTGCCAGAACCGGAAGGGGCGGCCCTCCGGGCTCGCGCCAGCCAGTGGGGAGGGCGGTGCACTGTCGGGGATGAGCTCCGATGGCTCATGGCCGTCGCCGCTGCCGGCCGGCCACCTCAGCCCCGCCAGCGCCTGCGCGCCATCCTGCAGGCGGACATCCGCATGCATGGATCCGATCGGCTCAGGCTGCTCACAGGGCAGGCTGCTGTCACATGTGGACATGCGTCCATGCAGCATGAGATGGGGCTCCGCTGGTCGCTGCACGCTCCATGCTGCGCATGTATTGTGTGGAGAGACAGGGGGAGGGAAGGAGGACACCCCAGCTGCCGGGTCACACCTGCGTGCCAGCGTCCACCGTGGGCGACGTCGGCAGGCTTTCGCTCTGAGTCTCCAGCAGCAGCAGCTCCAGCGGCGGCTGGCCCCCCTCCGCCACCTGCGGCTCGCACACCGGCAGCAGCCGACTGCTGCGTGCCTCCGACGCAGCCTCCGAAGCCTCAGCCTCCCTGCGCTGCCCTGCCTCCACTTCCGCCTCCTTATTGGCCACCCGCCCAGCCGCACCCGCACCATCGGTCTGCAGCGTGCAAGGCACCATCATCTCCTCCCTCCTCTTCGCCCTCCGTTGCCTCCACCACGTCTGACCCTGCCACCGTCGCTGCCCTCGCCGCCTTTCCCTGCGCATTGCTGCTGCCGGGTGCCGCCGCAGTGCCATCGTCAGCTTCGGCGTTGCGCGCGATGGGTGGGGCAGCGAGATTGCCATTGGTGTCTTCCACTGCCACTGCCCCTGCCATTGCACCCTGCAAATAAAGCGCCCCTCTGTCAGCCGAGCAGCCTGCGGCATCACGATGCCGGAAGACGAAGGGTGGGTCGGGGTTTGGAGAGGGGGGGAGGCTTGGGAGGGGGGGAGTGGTTGGGACAGGTGATGGGGCGCTTGCCTGCTGGCGCTGCTGCAGCTGCTGCAGCCGCTGGCACAACGCGTTCAGTGCAGACACCGGCTGGAGACCCCCGCCGAGCAACGTCCGGCCACGCTTTGGCGCCGGCCCAGCCGCCGGCTGCCCTTCCTTCACTGCACCGCCCTGCACCCTGTCCTCCTGCAGCCGCTCCCCCTCTGACGACGACAGAGGTCTTTCCAGCCCCGCTGACTCCCACACTGTCGCATCCGTCTCGGGGCAGGTACCAGCGGCTGCTGGCGGCCCCACTGCAAGAGCCGGCGTGCGACGCTGGGCAAGCTCCGCCGCCTCCATCAGCATGGCACGCCCGGCGCCATCAGTCAGCTGGCTGGCAAAGTCAGCCGGGAAGGCGCCGCCCTCCTGCGTCAACGTCAGCAGCTCTGCACCACTCCGAGCCGCGCAGGAACATGCACGCGTCACCAACCGGCGCCCTCCTCCCAGCGGCGCTGTCCCAGCCGGCCATCCGACTACGATCTCCCAACCATTCGATGCACCTGCTCCCAAGGGTCCCAGGCCGCACCTCAGCAGCGCGCCGATGCAGGGCCTCCACTTCCTCGGCACTCCGCAAGACGTCATCCACCTCCTTGTCGCCCATCAGGTCGGCGCTGCCCTCCTCGGCGAGTGGCACTGCTCGGCCATTCCCCTCTGGACCTGCAAAGGCGGGACAGTTAGCTCCATTGCCCCCCCCCCCCCCTCCCCCCCAGATGAAAGTATAGCGAATGATCCCATTGGTCGCATGAAAGCCCAATTCGAGCCTTTTACTAAGGGCTTTTATAAATGCGTTGGCGCCAAGACTAGGAGGTAGAGAATGCATTACTACCGGGTACTGAGTGTGTGACAAAGAGATTCAAGGGATGGTGAGGACAGAAGGTTACCGAATGTGGCGCCGAGGCTCACGTGCTTGCGCAGCAACCATAGCAGGCCCTGCCAGCGGCCCTGCCCCATGTCTGGCAGACTCCTCAGGCGTGTCCACCCCCACGGTGCCATCGCGTTTCCTGCTCCCTCGCCCTCTGAAGCACTCCTAGGTGCCCCGCCGTAGCTGTGTGGGTACATGTGTCTTAATCACTAGGATAGCCGTGTTGTCTGGCCCACTGCAGCATTTCCAGATGGCCTCCCATGGCGTCCCCTTGGCAGGTTTCTGCATCCCATTCGGTGCCTTGCTCCCTCAGCCACTGAAGCACCTCCAGTTGCCCTCCGATAGCCGCACGAGCGCAGATGCAAGCATCAAACGTGAAGCCCTGCTCTGCCGCCCACCGCAGCACAGCCAGCTGCCCCTCCTCCGCTGCCTCTCTCCAGGGTGGAAAGTCTTCGTCGAATCTGCAGCCCTGCTCCATCAGCCACTCCAACACGCCCACATGACCTCCCCGCGCCGCCTCTGTCCACTCCTCCCCATCCAAAGGGCAGCCCTGCTCCACCGCCGCCTGCAGCACCGCCAGCTGACCTCCTGCAGCTGCCTCTCTGCTTATGTTTCTCTCCAAGCGGCAGCGCTGCTCTTGCATCCACCCTTCCTTTGCCCACAGCAGTAGCGCTAGCTGCCCTGCCCGAGTCGCGCGCTCGCAGATGTCCCAAAGGTCTAGCTGCCAGCCTCGGGACTGCACACCCCACTTGAGCACGCTCAGGCTCCCGCTCTCCACCGCCACCGTCACAAGCCGGTCGTAATGCACCAACTCGGCGCAGCGCTGTTCCTCCACCCACTGCAGCAGCTCCACCCTCGACGCCAGTGCACGTAGGTTAATCCGAGCGCCGCGGCCCGCTTCAGTGGCGGCAGCCGCGCGCCCCACGCCGTCGCGCGCCGCCCGGCACACGCCTCGCAGGATGCCGCGCCAGGTGTCCCCGTCGGCGCCGTCCAAATGCTCCGCAACGACCTCCCACTCGTCCGGCGACAGGGCCGGCGACGGGTTGACGCTTCGTCCGCCGCCCGCCACATTATTCCACTCGGCCCGGGTGAGCATGGCTTTAGGGCAGGCGGGGATCGTCACTACACCGCGGCAGCGGGCAGCGGCAGCTGGCACGCGGCGTGCCAGTTGCGGTTGCGGAGTCGATCAAGACGAGCACGAACCGGGAACACGCGCGTAACGATACGGGGTATTTGTTCCTGGCGCTCTGCCCGTTCGTCCTGATGCGAAGATACAGGGACACTTGGTGCGGTTGTCGACGAGGACGGGCGGTGGCGATTATGGACTACCCGGAGTATACGGATTGATAATATAGCGACTAAAACTTCATGCATCCAGCGCCAGTTATAACAAAGTTCTGTTATAATATACAGCTATACAAATTTCTGTTGTAGTGCGCTTTTGTGAAAGCCCTGATGTAATTTATCAACATCCAGTGCCAGCAAGCGGCGCGCAAGTTCTCGGGCGGGCGGACTGGGCAGCGACGACCCTACTGCGAATAATCGCGCTGGTCTCCATCGGCATCGTGGGCTTCGTGGCTAAGGACTGCTCTAAAATAATACTACCGACTATGGATGAGGTGATCGCTGACACATCATGATATAACGATTTATTTAGGCATCATGCTCACACGGAACGCTACAGGTACAGGCACATCGATATTTGAGATGTAAGGTTGGCCACGGAGACCTATGTGTGTGGGCAGCTGAAAATGCCGCTGGTGCGCGGCATACATACTTCTAGATGTGTATATAATACGTACATTTGTACTGAATCTTGCACTGGGCAAGCAGCAGGATGTGCCAGCAGAAGGCACCCGCGACCTTGGAAGCAGGTGGACCGGACTGCCGCCTGAAGAAAGGGCCAGGCAGTGAACATGCGGATATTCGACCCGGCTCTGGCGGTCACTGGCGATAGCGGCGCGTTGAAGAATAAATATGGCAAGAAAGTGCAACCTTTGCAAGCTTCATCCGCTGGTCTGCAGTGGCTATGGCGGGAGCGGTACTACTTCGCCATAGTCATCACGTCTAGTCATCTACATGGCGACGGCTGACATGCTTATGTATGTGATACATTCTTGCTAGGGACTTATTTGCGTAAAGTACTCAAGGTGAATGTGGGCGGAAGCCAAGCCAAGGGCTGCCCGTGGGATGGATACCACACCTGCACATGCACCTACGCGCCGCGGTGAAGGGGGGGGGGGGCACCTGGAGGTGCTGGAATAGGCCAGGGCGCAAGGGTGCTCCTGGAACGAAGACACATGCGCCGAGGCCAGAAAGGAAGGGCGCCTGGAAGTGGCTGCTGCAGTGGGCCCAGCTGGGGGCAGGGTTGCTGCTGCAAAAGGCATGCTTCCTGTGGCCTGGGTGAGGCAGGGCACCTCAGGGCAATACAATGGGAACAAGCAAGACACTGCCCCTGGGACAAGCAGACGTGTAGTGGCGTGATTGGGGAAGGGAACTTGGAGACGCTGCGGTGGGCAAAGGCGCAAGGGTGCGCCTATGATGACAACACCTGCTCTGCGGCAGCCCAGGGAGGCCATCTGAATTTGCTGCGGTGGGCAAGAGGGCGCGGCCCGCCCCTGGGAGGAACACGCGTGCCCCAACCTGGATGCACGATGAGAGCAGGCCCACGCATAGGGTTTCCCCTGAGATGAGCGGAGTTGCTCAGAGGCATCAGCAGACAGTCACTTGGAAGGTCTGTGGTGGGCGGTGGAGCAGGGCTGTCCCTGGGATGAGAGGACCTGCGCTGGCAAGGCAAGGCAAGCTTGACAAGCTGCAGTGGCCGAGCTCCAAGCGTGCCCCTGGCATGAGCAGGCCTGTTCCGTGGCAGTTGACTATGGCCACCTGGAGTGGATGCAGCGGGCCCACGCGCACAGTTGGCCCCCGGGACGTGAAGGAGAGCATTCAGGGACGACAACCCACGCCTGGTGTGCTGGAATAATTATTTATAACTCACTCCTTGCTGACAGACCCCCAGCATGAGCATGCTGCTGGAAGCTGCGGCCGGCCCATGATATCATCAAACAAAGAGTCTCAGCAAACTCCAGCGCTCTGCAGATTGCTTGGTGTCATTGTTTGCCCTAAATGTAGAAATACCATAGCAGCAAGGCAAGATATGCACCTAACCTGTAGATGAGCAGCTGAGCTTGTAACTATCATGATATGCTGCTACGCGGTCCAGCATCACATCCGCTCTTGTAAACCGCCACGAGTGTGCCTGGACTTCAGATATGGCTTCAGGAGGGCGGTGCTGGACTGACAGCGGTGACCCCAAAGTAACTACCCGCCCAGCAGTGCTACGACCACTGATGCCGAAACAAGTGCTAGGGCAGCGCGTGGATACCTGGACGTGGATCCTCTGTCTCTTACCAGCAACTGATGTTTTGCGCATATTGATCCCGCCTGCAGATGCGGAGTTGTTGGCACACGGGCGAGTTAATCCAGCGCGTATCGCAGCTCAAAGCAGAGTTACCGATGCAGCAACTTTAAGCGGCAGGACATCAGTGGCAGCGTCAGTGGCTGGAGGTGTCGTCGTGTACGGGTGCTATCTCAATTGCGCCGGGTCTTGAGTTTTGATGGCTCGGCTATGCGGTCACATGATCACACTAACTGCAAGTAGCACCTTCCTTGTTCTTTGACCCCCATGCATATCGACAACTTTTGTTTGCCCCATGGAGGGGAGGGAATACGGGCACCATTCACCAAGGCTGGCGAAATTCTATGCCGAGTTACACATTACCATCATGTTCATTGCTGTCGTAAGACAGGCTGGCTACACGTGCGGGGCATGCATGGCATTTTACTAGCGAAGGGGTGTGATATGCAGTGCTTGCATGTAAAGCTGGCAACATGCAGAGCTTGTCCGGTCAACAGCTGAGTCCCAGTCAAGTCTTGTCTTCCGCAATTACTTTCTAATACTGGGCGTTTCGAAGATGCTTCTCAGGCTATTATGGCTTTCGCATGTGACACTTGCCGTACTTCTTCCTGCTACCGCACGGACATTTCTGCTTTGGTCCAGTCTCCCAAATGGCTGTGTCGCACCCTTTCAGCCACTGCATGCAGTCCATGGCGGAACCTCGCTGCCCAAGGCGCATCAGCTGCTCCGCACTGCGCCGCAACATGTCACGCAATGCAAAGCCGTCCTTCCTGTCGTGGCGGGCCCAGGACATCATGTTGCGCAGGCTCTGTGCAGCTGAGAGGGTGTCCGGATGGTGCAGTCCTAGCCTCTCTGCCCGAATGCTGAGTGCTCTCTCCATGTGCGGATGAGCAGCAATGTAGTCTTTCTTCTCAGCGAAAAGAATCGCCAGGTTGTTGAGGGAGGCGGCGGTGTCAGGGTGGCGGGGCCCTAGCTGCTTCGCGCAGATGTCCAGCGCAGATGTCCAGCGCCCTCTCAAATAGAGGCTGGGCGGCGACGTAGTCCCCCTTGGCCTCGTGCAGCTGAGCCAGGTTGTTGAGGGAGGATAAAGTGTCAGGGTGGCGGGGCCCCAGCTGCTGCTCCCTGATGTCCAGTGCCCTCTCCATCAGCGGCTGGGCGGCGGCGTAGTCCCCCTTGGCCTCGTGCAGCTGAGCCAGGTTGTTGAGGGAGGCGGCGGTGGAAGGGTGGCGGGGCCCCAGCTGCTGCTCCCTGATGTCCAGTGCCCTCTCCATCAGCGGCTGGGCGGCGACGTAGTCCCCCTTGGCCTCGTGCAGCTGAGCCAGGTTGTTGAGGGAGGATAAAGTGTCAGGGTGGCGGGGCCCCAGCTGCTGCTCCCTGATGTCCAGTGCCCTCTCCATCAGCGGCTGGGCGGCGGCGTAGTCCCCCTTGGCCTCGTGCAGCTGAGCCAGGTTGTTGAGGGAGGTCGCAGTGTCAGGGTGGCGGGGCCCCAGCTGCTGCTCCCTGATGTCCAGCGCCCTCTCCATCAGTGGCTGGGCGGCGACGTAGTCCCCCTTGGCCTCGTGCAGCTGAGCCAGGTTGTTGAGGGAGGATAAAGTGTCAGGGTGGCGGGGCCCCAGCTGCTGCTCCCTGATGTCCAGTGCCCTCTCCATCAGCGGCTGGGCGGCGGTGTAGTCCCCCTTGGCCTCGTGCAGCTGAGCCAGGTTGTTGAGGGAGGATAAAGTGTCAGGGTGGCGGGGCCCGGCTGCTGCTCCCTGATGTCCAGCGCCCTCTCCATCAGCGGCTGGGCGGCGGCGAAGTCCCCCTTGGCCTGGTGCAGGGCAGCCAGGTTATGCAGGGAGCCGGCGGTGTCAGGGTGGCGGGGCCCCAGCTGCTGCTCCCTGATGGCCAGCGCCCTCTCACAGCGGCTGGGTGGCGGTGTAGTCCCCCTTGGCCTCGTGCAGCTGAGCCAGGTTGTTGAGGGAGGATAAAGTGTCAGGGTGGTGGGGCCCCAGCTGCTGCTCCCTGATGTCCAGTGCCCTCTCATACAGCGACTAGGCGGCGACGTAGTCCCCCTTGGCCTCGTGCAGCTGAGCCAGGTTGTTGAGGGAGGATAAAGTGTCAGGGTGGCGGGGCCCCAGCTGCTGCTCCCTGATGTCCAGTGCCCTCTCATACAGCGGCTGGGCGGCGGCGTAGTCCCCCTTGGCCTCGTGCAGCTGAGCCAGGTTGTTGAGGGAGGATAAAGTGTCAGGGTGGCGGGGCCCCAGCTGCTGCTCCCTGATGGCCAGCGCCCTCTCACAGCGGCTGGGTGGCGGTGTAGTCCCCCTTGGCCTCGTGCAGCTGAGCCAGGTTGTTGAGGGAGGATAAAGTGTCAGGGTGGTGGGGCCCCAGCTGCTGCTCCCTGATGTCCAGTGCCCTCTCATACAGCGACTAGGCGGCGACGTAGTCCCCCTTGGCCTCGTGCAGCTGAGCCAGGTTGTTGAGGGAGGATAAAGTGTCAGGGTGGCGGGGCCCCAGCTGCTGCTCCCTGATGTCCAGGTGCCCTCTCATAACAGCGGCTGGGGCGGCGGCGTAGTCCCCCTTGGCCTCGTGCAGCTGAGCCAGGTTGTTGAGGGAGGATAAAGTGTCAGGGTGGCGGGGCCCCAGCTGCTGCTCCCTGATGGCCCAGCGCCCTCTCACAGCGGCTGGGTGGCGGTGTAGTCCCCCCTTGGATCGTGCAGGGGCAGCCAGGGTTGTTGAGGGAGGATTAAAGTGTCAGGGTGGTGGGGCCCCAGGCTGCTGCTCCCTGATGTCCAGTGCCCTCTCATACAGCGGCTGGGCGGCGGCGTAGTCCCCCTTGGCCCGGTGTAGCCCA